>CM060248.1:13757544-13990024 GCA_030684275.1 Acipenser oxyrinchus oxyrinchus
TAAGCATTGGTTGGCTAGTAATTAATCAAGGTTTATCTACAGTCACTTTCAATTTCTAGTCCCAGGGTATCAAAACCCATTTCTAAGAATCTCAAAGGGTCAATTTTCTTAAACAATGGCTTGTTTTTCTATTTCAGACTTCCCAGAAAACATCCAGATTCCCTGAAAAGCTCTTGATTCTCGTCATACATCTTGATGACATGTGCAGCTTGAATACATAACTGGAGTCTTTTTGAAAACTTACCAGTTCAGTTGTACCGTAGAGGTTTGCTTTCTGGGATTTTTTTCAAAACATTATATTGTCTTTCAATTTTGTTTGTTTGTGCTACAGGCAAACAAAGTCATATTCCTCTCTGTATTTTGCTTTGATCCAATGCAGAAGAATTGCATTTGTACATATGGAATTGCATTTGTACATATGGATAATTTAACTTAATTCATACTGCACTACATAAAATGCAATAAATAAGTAAACAAATACATTAATACATTTTAAACACATACGTTACAAATTATATATATACATTTTTCTGAAGTGTAACCATAGGTTGTCCAAAACTATTACAGTATTGTGTGTATTTTAATAAACTGTGCACACATTTGTATACGGTGGGAATACAGAAACACATAAAACCAAAACAAATTCTGACCTTGAACAATGAATTGTACTTTCATTTAATCGTAAGTGGTGCTGTCTTTCTGTACCATTTGTCATTCAAATGATCGCCTATGATATACACTGTTATTAATGATTACATTTAATCAAAAATGAACTTGACTTGAAAATTTCAAACATGCCTATACATTAATAAAAATAACCGGATCTTGTTGATTCTCCATTGCTGATAATAAAATGCCAATCATTTTGGACGGCCCCTAACAGAATCTGTGATTTTGTTTGATTTTTGATGAAGAATGTTTCTCACGTAGGATCTTGGAAGAAGATGCATAGAGAACTGGATACACTCAAACAACCTCCCTGGTTGGCAGCCCAAAATGTTTTTCCAGGGACTACTGAGAGTTTCAGCAACCTGGCTAAGAGTTGAGTTTTGTGGCTTCTCACGGTCACTCACAGACAGACAGACAGACAGACAGACAGACACACACACACACAAAATGCAACAGCGAACCAAAATGATCAAGCCAACAGCTTGAGAACAGCTGGGGGGCCAGTTAGCATCCAAACATACACGACTATAACTGACTATAACTTTGAACATCATGCAATCAAAGAAACTACAAAATGATACTGAAAATTCCACCGGAAGCCATACTAGTAGTACAGTATTTTTGTCAGTTTTTCGATAAGTATATGGAAAACTACAAGGCAGTATGTCACTCAATATGTTAACATAACATTATTCAGCAGGCTTCATTCAACTTTATGAAGCAAAATTAGTTAATTCTATAGGATGATGCAAAACTTTTGGCCACAGCTATAAATAAGAACCAAGCTTATCACGACATACGGTATATTCCACAAGTTCAACATTAGAACCGAAACAACACTACAAAACGGTTTACTAAAAACATTTCTATATCGGCTCTACAGTATAATGTTGGACCCAGCAAAGTCCAAAAATGGCAGCATACTGGAAATTCAAAACTAGACAGCGTTTAAAATCTGGGGCATTATAACTGGCAGTGATGTCCACCTCACACGTCTACTAAGGTCATTCACGAGACAGAAGTGTTTTGAGAACTATACAGCCGAAAACCTAACCTACATGTCTTCTGAACTAAACACATAGGACAAATCATAACAAGCCGAGAAAGATATTGTTGATACTTAAACACAAGAATAACCATCTAAATGTTGTCAAAGCTCATCTGGACCAAAAGAAAACAAAAAAGACTTTTGGTGATCTAAATGACTTCTGACAGTTCTTTAGTACTATGATACTAAACAGCTGTTGTTTTAAAGAGTGGGTCTGCAGTCCTAAAAACGATACTAGAATTTGGTTTCAAAAACACTAAGGAGGAGTTAGAAACTTTATTTTTTTTGGTAGTGGGTGTCTCAGGGTTATTTTCCCGTTATTTTGAAAAACTGTATTTCCTGTAGGGTTAAACTTCTAAAACTCCAATCAGATTTAAACAGAATTGTTTTGGCTTCTGAAAGGAAATTAATTTGCCCCATTTCAAATACTGGCGATAATGATTTTTATTGCATTAAACAGAAGGGCGCACCTCAGCTTTTTGGTACGGTCAGAATAGTTGGTAAATGTACTAAAGTCCAACTTTCCAGAACACTTTCCAACTGTCAGCAGTCCTCCATCTTTGTGCTAACCCATTGAGCGCTTTCATTTAGAAACGAACACTGCCTATAAAACATACAGGATGCTGAATGATATTACCCTCGGGCATCACGGTGAGCACATTTCTTACAACTCCAGCTGTTGTCACTAAATACTATCTTTGAGTTTGATGGCCATCCTGACAGCATTCCTGCTTTGTCCTGTCACTGAGCTGAAGCAGCTACAAATCAAGCCTTCGATGTTGTGGCAACAGGAGCAAAAACACAGAATTCTTTACCATAAAGAGATGTTGCCTGGCCAATCAGGTGGACCTTGTGAAGAAACAAAGCACTGTTCTTACAGAGAGCCTTGGGCAGTGGTTCTTCAAGCTATTTTAATAGTTTCTTTGGATTAGCACAGGTGTCAAATAATTCCACAAATTTGCATTTACTTTCACGTAGTCTTCCGGATTGTCCGGTTTAGTACATATTTCAGTCTTGTAGCCTTCTATAGTACAGTAGAGGAGGCACTAATAACAACCTCAGGGATAGAAGTAAGACTTCTATTGCATAGCACTTTGACCCATTCCTAGATTTACTATGTTTCTTAAGACACAACTGAGTTTATTACCTATACACTGGGGCTAATCAGGCACACATTTAAACCTGCATAGGTGAAACAGCTATGAAACTTATTTGCGTCTTACTTCCATCCCTGCAATCTGGTATTTGTTTCAATTTATGGTATAAACATTTTATCCCCATTTAACACTAATTGGCATTGGAAAATAGCAAGAATAAAATACCTGTAAATATTTTGTATGCATGATACTTTTAAGAGACAAAATGATGAGTGCGTATGATTTATTTCATTGAAGGTTCATCTCCCGTACTCCTAATGTAACTGAGCAGACTGTTTTTGAAAGCAACCACGCATGCAGAAAGACATATCCAGTATAAATATATTCTAAGTGGTATTAAAAAAAAGTTGCCACATCATTCAGGGTGGGTATAAAATGGACAGTGTTTTTTTGTGTTTCTTATTTTTGGCACTTAGTAAAGGCAGTATTGCCAAGAAAGAGAAAACCAGACTAGAGGAACATGCCATAATTTATGTCTTGAAAATTGAAGAGATGTCTGTCTAAAATAATAACTCAGTAGGTACAGATGTCTCTTTTTCAGCTGTTTGGTGAATTCTGAAGAGGCAATTGGCTTTGGGCTCAAAAATAATGTCAGTGTCCTAGAAAGAAATGAGGTTTGTTGTTACTCCAGTGGAGAGAAAGAATTTGTTTGCTTTTGGGACTGAACTGAAAAATCCTCCCTAATGTCTCTGTAGATCAGCATGAAGCTGTACAATGAGACCAGAAGACTGCTGTGTTCCTGTGAAAAGTAATTTGTTCACTTTAGATAACAGCACTGAAGAGCACATAAGATAAGAAAAGTCACTTCTGCCTAGAAACAAGCACTTTAAACACAGTGAGAGCTTCACCTTTGGCTCTTACTGAAGGATTCCAAGCACATTTATCTTTAGGCTAAAGCCTTTAAAGCTAATTCAATAATCATAGATTGCAGTTTATAGCCGTTTGTTAAATAGCAAGAAGTCCCCCAAAAAATCTTATTATCACCACGTGCATATATTTTAGCCCTAAATCTATAGACGAGACAACAGACCTACATACTTGAAGTATGTGTTACAGTGAATTCAAAATGTCAAACGAAGCTGATAACAAGGACAGCAAGCCGAGTTTCAGTATGTCAGTAATTGGTATAAAAACAGCATGTAGAATAGAAATACAGTCGGCGCCACTTATTCGGGACACAAATCGGGATTTCTGCTTAAATGGGACAGAACTCTGGGAGACAGTTCTTCCCAATGTTATTTGTGCCATTTAATTAGGTAAGTATTTTCAAATGATGAACGGAGATTGCTTTTCAGAGCAAGACAGGTTTGCGTAGCGCAGAGCAATGATTAAGTGATTATGCTGGGACCTGTGTAAATTACATAAACCACTATTTTTTGCCTTAACTGTCATTTGCGAGTTGTCATCATGGCTCTTGAGTTTCAATTTCTAGTGGGCTGCTGCTAAAGCAGAACTCTCAACTAAGACGTAGCTTTACAGTACGTCTCCTGCGTCTCCATCCATTTGCGTTTCCTTCCATCTGATGATGTAGATATCCTTCTGCCTGGTGTTGATGGCTGAAGTGTAATGCTGGCTCCAGGGATCAGCTTAATTTTGCCTCCCCAGCGCATCAGCACACACAACGGCTGTGATGCTGGCTCCGGGGATCAACCACAGTGTGGTCTCCCCAGCGCATCAGCATGACAACCGTCTGGATTGAGCCAAGTAGGATACATCTCTGGGGTCTTCAAGTGGGCACCTTCCATCCTCTGTGTTTCGTCGACTAGCCCACGGCACCTCAAGAGGCCTTGACAGTGATTCTGGCATCCCAGCATCACCCTCCTCCATCCCCCACTCAAATCAACCCAGCTTACTTACCTGTACATCAGCATTTCTTTCTTTCTATTGTGCTTGAGATTCACAACCAGAATCTTTCCGTCTCAACCACAGCCAGTTGCTGCTCCTCTCTGCTGCTTCAGATACGTTCTTCACTGTGCGACGCAACTCTTGGCCAATGAATCCAACATCTCTGAGAAACCGGGTTGTAGAGTGTGCCACAAATCTTTGACAACCCACCTCCACTGGGTAAACCCGGACTCTCCATCCTCGCTGTTCCGCTTCAGCGGCTAGTTGAACATACCACAGTTTCTTCCTCTCATACGCCTCATCTACAGCATCCTCCCATGGCACTGTTAACTCTACCAGGTGAACAAGGCGTGCTAATCCAGACCACAAGACTATCTGGTCGAAGGTTAGTGGTGGCAATCTCAGGTGGAAAAATAAGCCGTTGACCAACATCTGCCAGCATTTTCCAGTCTCTAGCAGCTTCCAGTTGTCCTGGGCGAGGCTTGGTTTTAACACCTATTCTTGTGGTTGCTCTCCTGGGTGGAGGAATGTTGTCTTTGTGTGTAACGTTTTGATGGAACTGGTGGCAACTTATTGGTCATGTTACACTTGTCTGCCAATGCTAAGGCCAAACATCGCAGCACCTGGTCATGGCGCCAAGTAAACCGTCCTTGGCTAACACCCACCTTACATCCTGTCAAAATGTGCCTTAATGTTGCAGGTGATGAACACAAAGGACATGAGGGATCCTCTCCTACCCAGAAGTTTAGGTTCTGTGGTGATGGGAGAACATCATATGTTGACCTGATGCGGAAACCGATCCTGCTCTGTTCCATTGTCCATAGGTCTTGCCAGCCGATCTTGCGTTGTTCCACACTCTCCCATCTTATCCATTCTCCCTGCTTGGCCTGGGAAATGGCCTCATCCTCTCCTCCTGCTTTTGCACCTCGTTGACTACCAACCTCCTCCGTTGAGCTGGAGCTGCCTTGTGCCATGTAGGAGGAACTGAACTGAGACCAAGACCCCCTCTTCCATGCTGAACTTGCCCGATGATATCACCAATTCGAAGGGCAGCCTTTTTATTTTCCACGGCTTTCTTTGCCGCCCACTTTCTTCCAGTTATCAACACAGGTGCTTCCTCCCTTACGCATCTGCCGCGTGACTCTACTAATGTCATTTCCAGTCTGACCTTGGCGCACTTAAACTCCTCGGTTAGAGCAGAGACTGGTAGCTGCAGTATTCCTTTACCATAAAGTCCCACTCTGCTGAGGCAGCGTGGAACTCCCAACCATTTCCTGACGTATGAACTGATTAAAGCTTCCAGCTTCTCTACTGTTGTCAAAGCAACCTCGTACACAGTCAGTGGCCACAGCAGTAGACCAAACTGAAAGCACCAGTTTTAGTTTGCCCGGTAAAGCACTGCTGTCTATGCTCTTCAACCCTTCCACTGCTTGTTGTCTAATTTCTCCCACACAAACTGTGTCCTTTATATTCCCGTCGTACCATCTCCCAAGACTTTTCAGTGGCTTCACAGACACTGTTGGTATTGCCTCACCATTAATGTAGAGCCTTTTTGCATTCGTGCCCATTCAATGTTATTGGTTAATTTGCCCAGTAACTGACTAGTGCAGGCTACTGTTGTAGTCTTGGTTGTCATGTCATCCATGTATGCTCGAATTGGTAGTAGTCGCATTCCAGAAGCCAAGCGCTCTCCTCCCACTACCCATTTTGATGCCCTAATAATTATTTCCATTGCCATGGTAAAAGCCAGTGGAGAAATGGTGCATACTACCATTATTCCAACTTCTGGGCATTGCCATGTAGTGCTGAATTCTGAAGTTGAAAAACAAAATTGCAAATCTCCAAAGTAGGCTTTCACCAAATTTGTTATTGTCATCGGTACACTGAAAAAATCAAATGCTGCCAAAAGAAGTTAATGTGGCACTGAACCATATGCATTAGCCAAATCCAGGAATGTCCTTCCTCTCCTTTTTAGCTGATTGAATTTGTTGTCAGATCACACTGATGTGTTCTAAGCATCCTGGGAAACCTGGAATGCCTGCTTTTTGTACTGAAGTGTCAATGAAGCAGTTCTTTAATAGGTAAGGTGACAATCTCTGAGCAATAATGCTGAAGAAAATCTTGCCTTCTATGTTTAATAGGGAAATAGAGTGAAACTGACTGATGCTTGTAGAATCTTTTTCTTTTGGTATAAAGACTCCACCTGCTCGACGCCATGCTCTTGGTACAACCTGTTTTTCATGCCACTCTTATACACTCAGTACGAAACTCCATAAGGCCCTGGAGATGATGATACAATGAAATTGTATTGGTGTACATCCTATAGAATTATCAAATTTTGCTTCATAAAGTCAAATGAAACCTGCTGAATAACGTTACAATAACATATGGTATTGAATTACATACCACTTTGTAGTTTTCCCATATACTTAGTGTAAAACTGACAAAAATGGAAAAAAAATATTAACCATTACAAAATGTGTCACCCGGGGTGACAGAAGCGTCCAGCAAAGCGGCCTTATCCCCACTCAACCCTCGTGCCTGGAAAAGCCAAAGCTGTCTGCGTGCAGCCACCATCGCTGCCAGGTTCCTGCCTATTGCTTGTCCACTAAGCTTGGACAGCGTGAGCAGGTTCCTTGAAATCAAGCGCAACTCGTCTAACTGGAGAGACGAGGGCTCGTGGGTCTCAGCAATGGCCCCAATAAGGTGAGCTTGGTAAGCTACAAGGATGCTGTTGTAGCTTCCCAGTCTAGCAGAGAAAGCACTACCTATGTAGGCTTTCTTTAGAACGACCTCAGTCACTCTGCATTGCTTGTTCGGGCATGCTGTGTCCTTGGAAAGCAGGTACAAGTTATCAGGCTGAACAAGTGCAGCAATGGGGGCCTCTACTGGCGGGAAATGCGTAAGACCCAGCTTGTCTGCATCAGAAACCCTGTAAAGTGAGTGCATTGAACGGGAAATCGCTACGGCTGTGGCTGTGTGTTCCCAGGTGGACTGTAACTCGTACAGGAAGTCCAGATGGACCGTAGGAGCAGCAGGGAGAACTGTCAGCTGTTCATCCTAAATAGAACACCTGTCTGTGCTGCAGGCCAGGCAGTCGCCCGCTACATTAAAGGCATAAGCTCGGCCGAAAGAGATAGCTGTGCCACCGGCATGTCAGACTCTGCATCATCTGATGGGAGGATCAGCCAGTCATCTACCTCCTCTGAGGCAGCGATAGAGAGGAAGTCATCTATCTCACCGGGGGGGGGGCCTGTAGGAAGACGGCAAAGAACGAGACGTAGAGCTAGATATAGGGCTCTTCCTCCTACCCTCTCTCTGGACAGGACCACGAGAGGAAGGGCCAGCTTCAGTGGTCGAGCGCAGCGAAGCTGAGCGCTGCGCAGGCGTGAGGGATCGTTCCCTAGAATGATGTGCTACTCAGTTCTCGAGAGTACGTTTCTTGAACGAGGCACAGATATCACATGAAGCGATGTCTGTCAAAGTGTTCTGCTCATTCTCGGGGCCAAGGCGTAAAATGCACTCCACGTGGCCGTCCTTTGCAGGCAGCTTGGCCTTAGAAGTGTTACATGCACGGGACCCACACATGTTAAAAATGGCATGCAATACTGTGCAATACACTATAATGTGCACTTTGTACTGTATATTAGTACCTGCACACTGCACCTGGTGCTCGGTACTGACATACGGTACTGACACTGTGGTTGCGGGGCAGAGCCTCAGCAGCGCCACCCTGTTCTAGCGAGAATCTTTGGTATAGTTTTCAGTTTGGGTGTCTTAAAGGGAAACACCCATTTGTAATGGTTAATATTCCATACTAGAAATGGAATTAGACATTTCAAAGTCTAACATGAAATACTTTAGTACTATTATGGCTTCCGGTAGACTTTTGCAATATCATTTTGTTGTTTCTTTGACTACATGTTAAATAAAATATCTAAATTATATTCATATAGGTTTTGTTTTTATAATGAATGTCTCAATCCTAAAATTCTAGGTGATCTAAAACTGCTAGTCGTAGCTGTACATAAAATGGGGCCAAAAAGGCATGCCCCATGCACAAGTCAGATGTGTGGCTGCTATTGGACTGTAGTACACATTTATTACCATTCATTAAGCTTTGCATATAATTGTACTGTTTTGGACATTCCTCAGTAAATGAAAAACGAAAAGATGTGTAACCTGTAATTTTCTTTACAGAAAGTAAATGGCCTTCCTGGTAGCAACTTGTAAACTGTACTACATCACTTTCTGTAGACACATACTGCAGGGCAATGGAAAGTATAGCAACTTTTCTCTTGCCTTGGATGCAATTATGTGTGCACAGCAGATCCCTGACCCTTTGGGTTGGATATGGAGTATTTAGTATGGGGAATAAAGACTTGACTAACTGTCTTGTCTGGTGTGTGCGGTTAGGACTTTTTTCCATTCTAATTAGTCTTCAGAAGATTTGTGATGTGTCCGAGACATCTTTAAAAAGGTTAATAGAAGATCAGTACTATAAATGCAGCCCTTAAAAGCATGCAGATCCTTTACAAAAGTTATTAGCTGGAAACAAAGACCTTATTTTCTGATTCAAGTCACTTGTGCAACAGTAATGGACGTTCTTAGGTTTCCATTTGAACATCACACACTCCAATGGTAAGAAAGATTACCAGCACTTCCTATTGTCTTGATTCCTTGATATTCATTGGAATGTCAGTGTTTTATTTCTGAACATGACACACACAAGCATTCCAAGGTACTTGAGAGGATTTGCAGCTCTCAGAGTTTCTCACCCCTCCTCCAAGATATCTTCAACAGTTTTGTTTTAATCTAAACAGTTAATGTTCATGTCTGTTTGCTGGCCTTTTTGCAAGATTTTACAATTTCACCTGTTTCAGGTGCATCCTGGCAGGACTGGGAGCAAGCTATCTAATCCAACCAATAATCCAATCTCTCTTCACACACCAGATACCCATACTTGTTGCTTTTTTCCTCTCTTTCTCAAGAACGTATTTTAGTATTTTAGTATTTTAGTACAGTATTTTGGCAATTAGAATTTGGCCATTTGTCTTTTTTACACAAGTCTTTCTTTACTTCAGGACTGGAATCAACCACAAGTCACGTGTCATTCACTCTGGAGGTTTCAGAAGTCAAAACAGGACCCTATAGCTACCAATGATGTATATTTCAATTGGACAACATTTATTTTGATTTCTGTGTCATCATTCTTTTTTATATTGGGTGAAAACTGTATTCGGAAAGGGATCAACATTTTTTTTTTTTTTTTTTGCCCAAGCCCATTGCTCCTTCACAGTAACCTTGGGGGAAAAAAAAAAAAATCTGGGAGCAGAACTCTATCTTACGTTACCAATAGGGCATACAGAAATGGTATGTTTAGAGAGTAGCTAAGTTGTTAATTACAATACAGTAATGAAATCTCATCTTTAAAAAGGTAGATTGTCTATTCTAAAACCCCTTTTTACAAACAATTTAATTAACATGTGTAGCGAAAACAAAATTATACTGCTATCTTCTGAAAAGAAAATATGAAGTTACTATGACAAAACCACTGTGTTTACAAATAAACAAGCATTCCAAGGTTCTTTTTCATACCTGATTTTTAATTGAGTAATATTTTGTGCTGACTGCATCTGTGACTCTCTGCGTACTTTGCTCTGTAATACAGATGGACCACATTTTTAAATTTATATTGTTGTAAAAACACAATGTTCTGCCAGGCGGATTACATTATTTGAAAGGTCTAACATGTATTAATGCGTCAGAATTAAAGATTTACACTGGAACACTAGACCTTATCCAGTTAAAAAAAAAAAAAAATAGAAAAAAAAAGAAATGAAAAAATACAGACCAAGCTAGTGCGTTTTTTTATCAATCTATAGTGTGTTTTTTTTTTATGGGTGTATTCAAATTTTTTTTGGCAGCAATGAATATAAAACATTTATTTCCAGAAAAAAGTGGTATTGTATTACATGTTTAACTCTCTGAAAAAGCCAGCCACTTCAAGTTGCAGTTTTAATTTAAGTGCTGTTCAGTCAGGCAAGAAAAATGCATTCAGTCAGACTAAATGACATTAGCTAGAGCTACCTAAAATTGGTCCAGGAACCTGTAATTTAATAAACCTGAAGCGAATACAATCCATCATCTATTACTAGAATAGTGATTGAAACAAAAGGTTATTGTGTTCTGGGTAGAATGCACAATAAGTTGTCTTCCTACAAGCTGCTATTAAAAGTGGACTCCTTCAAACAGTTTAGCTGGGCTATTTCTTTCTGGGAGTCAATAACATGTCAAGTGTATAAAGCAATAACATGACTAACAAATAGCTGGTTGACAAATAGTTTGTCTTGAAAATGTAAATGGCCTGTTACGATAATTATATGCTTCAGCGTGTAATTCGGCTGGTCAAGAGTACTCAATTGTGTTATGTTAGCGTCATTTGTTTTAATTAATTACAATAAATGGAAACGTTGAAAACCTCCAGTTTAATGTTTTCAACAAATAGAACCTTGTTTGAGGGACTATTTCTTCTCCAAAGCAGGAGGATATAGAATATTTTTAATAATTTTATTGTATGCGTTTTTTAAGTGGGATAACACTCCAGGGCTTGTACGTTGTGTTGCATTAACATATGGCTTTGCTGGTTGAAGGCACTCAGCTTAGCTTCATGCCTCCAACCCAACTACAGCTGCCTTGTCGTGTGTTATCCCTTACTTTACAAGCTGCTGTGTTGAGTGCACGTGAGTGCAATTCACAAAAACTCCCTAGTAAAGAATACAATTCAGACACTCAAACTATATATGACGGAGAGTTTAGACTTTTTTTAACTTGAAGATTTTATCCATGTATTCATATTCTTCTTACTTCTGTAGCTGAGTTTTAAGGTCTCAAATTTTGGGTTTGTAATGGGATCTATAAACTATGCTGTTGCTTCTTTTCTGTAATTTATGTAACCATTCCACGGACCACCTGAAGGAAGCACAGATTGAGAACCACTGTATTAAAGGAATGTTGCCCAAGCTGTGAATGGGTAACTTCTGCACAGCAGTGAGATTTGAATGTGACCATATCACCCCCTTGTGTACTGAGCCCTGAGAAACAAGCATTTCAGTATAAAAATAAATGGTTGTCTTGTTTAGGCTTGGCAAAGTCTTTAGACCAAGACTTAAAATGCATTCCTAATACAAAACTATCCTCTGTAGCAGACATGCTAACAAACAAAAATGTGAAGAATGTCCAGGCTATCTCTAATGGCATTTTTTCAGCAGTCAAATTTCCTAATAACATCCTTTCTATAGGTGGTAATTACTGTACAAACCTGCCGATCTGACCCATTGGTTTACCCATTTTAAACTGTAATTCAAGTATGTACTTTCAGGTTTGGGTGTAGGGATTACCAAGTACAATTTACCAACATAGAAATCCTTGCTATGCTTGCAAATGATTATGCTCATAGATCTGTTAATAAGTTTGGTAGAAAAATATGGTGTTCAGAAGTTATAAGCCCCACAAGCTGGGGTGCCAGCACCCCTATCGAGCCTTCCTGAGGAGTTGTGGGCTAGTCGACAAAGCACCGAAGATGAGAGGTGCCCACTTGGTGAATCCCTGGAGCCAGCATCGCCACCGTTGTGTGTTCTGATGAGCCAGGGAGGCCTCAATTAGGCTGATCCCTGGAGCCAGCATTACACTTCAGCCATCAACACCAGGCCAATAGGAAATCCATGTTACCTGGTGAAGGAAAAGGGCTGAAGGCTCACATATTCCAGCATTACAGAGCTGTTGTGTCTTGGTTGGTCCCCACCACTACTATCTTATTTTATTTTGGCAAAAGCGAAGTTCAATATTAACAAAGTAAATAACAGCTACATTCATGTAATAAAAACCAGGAATTTACAGCGTGTGCGTGGTTCTCTCATTTCTGTTTGCTTTGGAATCACTGCCAACTGCACACAGTGATTTTCAAAAGTGAAAAACAAAAGATAAATCACTTTTTCTAACTCCTCTGGCAACAGGAGACTTCAAACTGGGTTCTAAAATTTAAGGACAGATGATCAATAATCGATGCATCGATTAATTGTTGCACCCCTAGATTTTAGGCATATTCCAATGCTAACATACGTGTTTCAAAATATGCAACTGCTTACAAATCGGCCAATCCAACCAAATATATATCCCCATTGACCAATGAATCTAAAATGTAAGCACTGGTCAATTGTCCAGGCTATTGTCTGCTGTCAGCTTCAAATGATGCTCACATCTTAAGTCTTTGTACAGGGAGCTCCAATACTGACATTGGACAGTAAAGAATAACAGAAATGTTTGGCTAGAATACTCTGGCATGTGATGGGCCATTGTCCAAAACTGTCATTTTTATTATTTTTATGAACTTTTGATACAATAATATTCATTGCAAGAGACAATATCCAATGTCAGCATGGGCCCGTTTCTGTCTTTGGGGAAAAACAAAATTCCATTCAAAAGAGAAATGGACAAATTCCATCCATTGGCTGCCTTTGCTTGACGCTGGCTAGAGACCTAACATAAACTGTGTAAACGCTGTACACTGGGCCAGGTAACTAGTCACATGCACTCACATATCTAGTTCATGCTACAGAAAAATAATAATAATATAAATTGTCCAAATTCTTATGTTGTAATCTCAAGAATGCTGTGCTGGTAATAGATCATGGTGTTAACTGTAGACCAGTCTGATTTGTCACAATTTATAAAGGAATGTCTTCTTGCTTTCTCCATTTAGCAGCAAGAAGTCTCAGTTTAAATCAGTATCCTTAACATGCAAATATCCAACAAACAAACAAAAGCAACAATTAAAATAGACTGGACAAAGGTTTAAATGAAAAAACAAAACAAAACAAAAAATTGATCCTTTTTAAAAGGACCTATCCTGTTCACCAATTTAATGTAATAACTAGTATTATACATATTTGTAAGAAAAACAATAGTGGCTACTCCATGAGTACTGTAATTATTCCACGAATGAGGATTTCCAAATAACCCACAAGCTCCCGAAGGCGTTGAGTGGGTTGTTTACAGCTATCCACTAAGAATTACTTTCCTTAAATCAAGCTTGGCATAATTTGGATTTGAATGAATGCAGATGGGTTCCAAAATGAAATTCAGTAAGAAAAAGTGACTCAGTACCACTAAATAAGAAAAAAGCTATTTGATGCTTTAGGAAAAACAATATTATTTATTATTATTATTTATTTCTTTGCAAAAACTGCAAAACAGTCAGTTATTATCATAACCCTGGTTCCCTGAAATAGAAATGTAATCATTACTGAATAGGGATTTGCCTCCTAAAGACCCAAATCCTGAAAATTGTATACCAAAGCTCATAGGCTGTCCTGACTGTATCTGCTATCCACTTGGACAGCCGCTGCTTAGACAGGGCTTGACCATGGGACTTCGCCCCACAGCAGACAAAAAATTGTTCAGACTGCCTCCAACTTTTTGTCCTGTCAACATAGTACGCCAGGGGCCGAACTGGGCAGAGCGTATGGATCTGTCGCTTTCTGCTAGACAGGAAAGGAGGTGGATGGAAGCCTCCAATTCCACAGACTGGTTGCCATGGAATGCCAAGATCGTCTTCGTCAAAAAAAGGCAAGATTGGTACGGAGCGTAACCTTTGTCCTGGCCTCTGTAAAAATTAAGACAGGCCTTCGCTAAATCGAGAGTACCTGCATCTCACTCACCCCCTTTGCGGAGGTGATAGCAAGCAAGAAAGCCTCTTTAAATGATAAAAATGTCAGCTCAGCTGAATGCAGGGGCTCAAATGGAAGCTTCATGAGCGCGTTAAGCACCACGTTTAGCCTCCAGTGAGGAACAATGTCCTTCATAGGCAGCCAAAGCCGCCAAGCTCCTTTCAAAAATTGCCCCACCGGGAAGCGAGCTCCTGGGGAGACCAAGTCAATCTTAACATGGCAAGCTGAAATAGCTGCCAGATAGACCAGTATTACTGCCATGGGACAAGTCGTGGGGTCGAACCCACAAAGCAGACACCATGTCTGAAAGATGCCCCACTTGTACCCGTACTGGGAAGGCATGAACGCTGCTCTGGCATTTTGTAGGGTGTCAATAACCCTATTAGATAGACCCAGACGGCTCAAATGCAGCCATTCAGGGGTCAGACCCAGTGCTGCAAGCTCGATGGGTCGGGATGCCACAAGGTCCCCTGTGCCTAACTCGGCAGGTTGCAGTGTGCCTGCATTCTCCATGGATGGCCACTCAGGAGCTACATCAGAGTTGAAAACCTAAAACCAGAGTCCTGGGCTAATATGGGGCTACTAGGAGCACCTTGGCCCGGTCCTGACTGACTTTCTCCAGACACAGCAGGAGCAGGGCGAGCGGTGGGAAGGCGTATAACACATGCCTCGGCCACTGGTGTGCCAAGACATCTACCGCCACCGGGTCCCCGCCTCCTGTTATGGAGAACCAGAGGGGACAGTAGATTGATTCCTGGGAGGCAAAGAGATCTATCTCTGCTCTCCCGAACCTCTCCCAGATGAGGCTCACCACCTCGGGGTTAACCCTTTGCGGTCCTATGTCGGACCTGGTCCGACATTGCAATTTTCCCTTTCCGGTCCAATGTCGGACCCTGTCCGACATCATCAAAAAAACGTAAAAACAAGTCGTTTTTTCTCCGGAAAAAGCAGAGAAAACCATTCAATGGCCGAGTGAGATTGATAGGAGCTGAGAGAAGCCAGAAAAAAGGGTTGTATCTCATGAATACAGATAGCCCCGACACCACATGGATAACACAGACATAAACAAACAAGATAGCTGCTTCTGCATCCAGCGCTCAAAGAATAAATCACAGACATTTGCAGAGCTTTTTTTAGATGTTATAGTAATAAAATAATGACTTGGATCGCATTATTGAGGAGTTTGGTGATAAAACGAGCGATCAGGAGATGATTTATCGGTATGCAGTACTATGTAGAGGTATGTGGAAAAATACAGCGAACAAGGGGTGGGGCGGGGCTGGAGATGCAGTACTGAGTGTCCCGTTGATATGCAGTGACTTTTAAACCTGTTTTACTGTGAAAAAAATACTTTTAAACAGCGCGTCTAAAATAAACTGCGCGTGTGAAAATAAATTGGACCTGACCCACCTGAGACGCGCTGAATAAATGAACCGCTAAGGGTTAAGCCTCCACTCTGAGCTTCTGGGGACTCCCCTTGAGAGGAGATCCGCCATCCAGTTTGTCACCGTGGGCAGATGTATTGCCATCAGTGAGAGGAGGTTCGCATATGCCCAGAGCAAAACTTGCGGGCCACACGATGGAGACGGCGACCTGAGGCTGCCCCGGTGATTGATGTAAGCCACCACTGTTGTGTCTGTACGAATAAACACATCTCTCTCAAACCTGCAAAAAATGCTGCAAGGTCAGGTAAACTGCCTGCAGCTCTAAAACATTGATGTGGAGACCTTGCCAAGGGGGTTTACACACACCTTGCACACCCCGGCTATTCCACACAGCGCCCTAGCCCAGGCTGGACATGTCAGTGGAAACGGCCTCCCTTCTGGCGACACTAAGAGGGTTTCCACCAAGAGAGTGCCTTTATACAGTGGTGGGACACTGTCAATAGGCGGTCGCGGTTCAACATGGGCTGAAAAACCCTGCTGTTGAACCAGGCCTGCAGAGGGCGCATGCACAGGAGACCCATTGGAAACGTCTGGGAAGCTGCTGCCATCAGGCCCATAAGTTTCTGGAACGTTCCTACAGTGAGAGTTCTGTTGAACTCCAAACAGACGGCTATTCTGTGCACTCTGCCGTCCGACAGAGTGGCCAGCATGGCCCCGGAGTCCAAGCACACTCCTAAATAGGAGGCTGTCTGGGACTGCGTGAGCTGGTTCTTCGCATGATTCATCGTAAGGCACAACCGTTGAAGGGCCACTTCAATGTGGGCCTCTGCCTGTACTGGAGTCTGGGCACAAATTAGCCAGTCGAGAAGGCATGTGGAGCTAGGGAGAGGCCAAATTGCAAGACATAGAACTCGTATGCTGTTCCCTGAAAGGCGAACTGCAGGTACGTCCTGTGCGCTGGTTTTATGGGGATGTGGAAATAGGTGTCCTTGAGATCCACCGTGGTCAACCAGTCGCCTGACCTGATTGACTGCAACAGCTGTTGCACTGTCAACATTTTGAAACTCCATCGGCTCAGATACAGGTTTACCTGTCTGAGGTTGAGGATCGGTCTGAGGCCAACATCCCGCTTTGGCACAAGGAAGTACCTGGAGTATAACCCTTCCTCCAACTGGAGGGGGTCTATCATGCGACTAGCCCATTTTTGCAGCAGAGCTGCTACCTCCTGAGACACCACAGCGGCGTCCTGTGGGTCTGTGACTAATGTTGTAGTCACACCCTGAAAGGCACTATGCTTAACCTGCAGTGAATAGCTGGTCTGTACAGTAGTAAGCACCCAGATGTCTGTGGTGCACTGATGCCAATAGTCCAGATGGCTCCCTGAGAAGGGCCCTGAGACTGGGCCTGTGGCAACAAATTCCTAGGGCTGCTGCTTATCCTGTGCTTGGCCTGCAGCTTCTGTTTCTGCACAGGGTGGCGGAACCTATTAAAGCCTCAGCGGTGAGTCGCCGTGGGCCGGTCCCGAACATCACCTCCCGCAGCGACTGCTGGGGCCTAGGGCGCCAGTTTGCCGCTCATTTACGTACTGGAGGTGGTTGCTTGGGAAGCAGACGAACCAGCTCCTTGATGATAGGCTGATCGTCAAAAATAGATTGCCTTGTTTCCCCTGCTTTAGGCCAGGGTACTTGAAAGATTGTAGTGGCCCTCTTGATTAGTGGTATAAACTCTGCCGACAGGGAGAACTTAACCACAGAGTCCTCAGGACAGGAACGCCAGCTCCTGTTCACTCACCTCCTCAGAGGCAGCGATGGACAGAATGTCCTCCAGTGGCCAGTCTGTGCTTGCAGCCGCATGGGGCCCCAAGGGGACAGGCGGCACCGCAAGTTCCCACAGTAATTCAGCAAGAACAGTTCTTTGGTGGGAAACAGCTGCCTAGATCTTTTCCATCTGTTCTGTGTCTGCTGATTGCCTGGAACGGCAACTCTTCCTCTTCTTCCGTGGCACTCGAGGAAGACTACGAGGACAGTTTCCTGCCTTGGCTACTTTCCCAGGTGCGTTGTCCTCTCTCCCTTGGCGCAGAGCCATGGAGTGAGGACGCAGCCCGCGCTAAGCAGGAGTAAGGGACGCAGAGCGTGCCTTAGAGCTGCGGGACAACCTTTTCTCAAGCGTGCGCTTGGAGAAAGGGGCACAAAACCCGCAGAAGCTGCGATTAGCCCGTGTCTCCTTGGCGTGCTCTGGCCCCAGGCATCAATCTTCTTATAGATCTGCTTGACACGAGCAGGACCGGCTTGGTACCAGACTGGTGACCTCGGCATCAGTCAGTAGCGAGCTGGAACTTGGTCGATTCGGTACCAGTTTGGTGCATTTAACACTGGGTTGGTACTGGTTCAGGACCGGTTCAGTTACTGGTTCAGAACCTGGTCGGCACCAGGCCGTTTTGGTGGCTTTGGTACTTATGTTGTTAGCATCGGGTCAGTACAGGGGCCGCACCGGGTCGGTACGGGTACCGGTGTGGTAACCTCGGTACCGAGTCGGGAGCGTAGCGGGTTGGTGACCTCGGTACCAGTTCAATACAGGTCCTGTGGTTCGCAGTCACCGCGGGTGGCAACGTATAAGGATGCCCACCTGTAAAAGCCACTGGCAAAACCACTCAGTTAGTACCCACATGAGACTGAGGGAATCCTGCTTGTCAGAATGGACAGCTTTTTAGCAATGGTGATGCTAAAAAGCTGTCACCAAAACGGCATCAAGGCACTGTGGTTGAAATTGCAAGCATCAACAACTGAAGCAAGTATATCGGTCCTGTGCAGTGCTGCTGAGCCCAGCAGCTGCTCTTGCTGCATGTGTGCTGAGCACCACATTGCAGACAGGCCTGCGTGCAGTATCTGTAAAAAACAGAAAAAAAAAACAAAGAGAAAATACTCTCAACAAAAAACAGTAATGAAACAATTACATAAATAATATAAAACAACTTGTTTTGTGCCAAATAGCAAAAACGAGAAATAACATAAGCCCCAGCCGGGGCTATGCAGCCTGGGGGTAGAGCACAAAGTCAGCCAACTTATGTTGCTAGATCCCTGGGAAGAAGCGACTTGCACACAAATACGTGTAATTAGTTAAAACCTATTAAATATCACATATAATGTGTGTCAAACACAAAAAAAAATTCAAAATACACACAGACAGAAGCAACTATGTACTTCTCAACAATGCTGTCCGATCACATCAGTCTTGAAAGGAAAAATGGATCTGAGATCTGTGAACGCTTCCTTTAGTGCCCTCGGGGGCGGGGCCACGACTGCGTCACAGGCTCAAAGAGCAGCTTTGGTATACAATTTTCAGGATTCGGGTCTTTAGGAGGTAAATGCCCATTTGGTAATGGCTACGATTCATAATCCGTGAAAAACATGCTGTTCAAGCTTCTGAAAACCCTTGAAACCTACCCAGTCAAAGATTTCATCAGCTACAGTAGAATGGCTGCAAAGATAATTTAGGATGGTTGTCGTATGCAGTCCTGAGCTGCAGACACTTGAAGCATAATTCTGCCATGACAGGCAGACAGTTTTAAAAGACATTTCAGTGTATTTTGTTTCCAAACATCCTTTTATTTCCCCAAAATTTCCTCAAATCGTATGTCACATTGTAACAGAATTTAAACAGTTTAAAACACATTTTCATTTTCATAGTGATAAATCACCATGTTTTTGCATCAACATGTTTCAAATGCTATGTAGTCTGCGGTTTGTCTGTCATCAGCTTTTCATTTCTTTGTACTTTCCTTCTTAATTAAAAGCTTATGGATTATAAATTTTGGCTTAAAAAATTATTAAGTCATTTGTTGTTATTAACAGGGTGCTCTGAATTGAGTAAGTGTTGGATGCGTAGGTCAGAGATATTTAGACAACGGAGCTTGACTGGTATTTGATTAACAGGAGATGACCAGTGTTGTTTCGCTGAGTAATCCTTCATAATTCAAAAAAAAAAAAAAAAAAAAAGGTTCTCTCATGTTTCAATACTTACTTGAGTAATAGCTCCCAGCCATTCCCAAATGTTACCTATGTGGTTGTTAATTGGGAGTGTGACAGGGTGCCCCGTCCTTCATATGATGTGCACTATATTATTTGTATTATTATTGATTTCATTATAATTATTGTTATTTTTCTTCTGTATAGATATAGGTGTATTTGATTAATTATTATAAGCCTTAATTAGCTCATTGTTAATTATTGATTAATTGGGCTCCAGTCACAGACTATAAAAGCTAGGAGGAATCCTTTATCTGGGTGGAGTGGTTTGGTTTGGAGAGACACAGAGAGTAAGTGTTACCTGTAATAGTGTATATATAGGTACTTGTTTAATTTGATTTATTTGTTCCTGTGTTGTGTTTTGAAACCCTTTTGTTTGGCCCTTGTGCCCTTTTATTTTGTGTTTTGAAAACTATTTATTTTGTTGTTTAATAAAACGCTGCACAGCCTCTCAGTTTTTGCCCCGCATTCCTGCCGTTTGTGTATTGCTTCCTGGAACCTGACATGACACACATGGCCACATCAGTCATCCTGCCACAGGGAGCAAGACATATTTTAATCAACTCTTGTTGGCGAGAATGCACATCAAAATGAGGTGTTTACAAAACGTGGCAGAAATCCAAATGTAACGCAATACAAGGTAAAATACTATTTTTTATTGAACAAAAGTAAAAGTAAATGGACAATTCTTGCTTATAGCCAAAAAAAAAAAAAGTACAGGGACTGTTTTGCAATGGTGAATGGATAAATTCACAAAAATATTAATTGCAGTATTTTTTTTTTACTAGGCTCGGACTCATCACACTCAAGGTGTGCATCAATTTAGCTTCTTACATGAAGTTATTGTAAATTCCACACTTTCTTCTTATTCAAAACAGCCATTTTCCAACCCCAAAAAACAAAAGAAGACGCTTACTTTCTATTTCCTTTTCCACTTCCTTTTCATGAGATTCTTCTTTCCTCTGTTTGGCTGCCAGAAGTTCCTTTTTCAGTTGACGTGCCTCTTTACGCAGTTCATCGCTGCAAAGAAAACAATGCTTACATGAGCAAGTAATTTGCCATGTAATAAAACCACTGGGGAATATAACTGGGCCTAAAATCTAGTGTGTAGTAAATCTCTGCTGTAAACAACAGGAATGCACTTACAAGGACCACCTTCTATTTGCCAGAAAAGCTTGGCATAAACTGGAAGTCTATTAAACCCTTAAAAAATCAGTTTAACCTCAGTGCCTATGAAAACAACAGAACAAAACAAATGGCTTCTTTAAGGGCAGCAGTGTGGAGTAGTGGTTAGGGCTCTGGACTCTTGACCAGAGGGTCGTGGGTTCAATCCCAGGTGGGGGACACTGTTGCTGTACCCTTGAGCAAGGTACTTTACTTAGATTGCTCCAGTAAAAACCCAACTGTATAAATGGTTAATTGTATGTAAAAAAAAAAATAATGTGACATCTTGTAACAATTGTAAGTCGCCCTGGATAAGGGCATCTGCTAAGAAATAAATAATAATAATAATTTAACTAAAAAAAGAAAATACAAGGAGAGGAATTACACAACAATGTAAAACAAGTCTGTTGGCCCCATGTCTTGCCATTCTCAATCACACTTCTGAGTACTGTACAATGCTTTTTGACAGTTTCATGACTAACACCTCCAGCATGATCTAAAACCGCTATTAACTGATTGTATAAGCAAACTTTAGTAGTAACAGGGGCGTGCAATTCATATCACCCGACTCCCGGGACAACAAGATTTGTGTGAGGGACACTCCAGGTATATTTCTAGAGAGCCAATGTGTTTACGTCCCACCCCTATTATGTCTGATTGGCTAGCTGTGGGAAAAGACTGGTCTTCTATTGGTTACAAAGAAACCCAGAAATGGCTGCTAAGAGAGCCTCTAGCAAGGCATAGACTAATCCTTTAAACTTAAGGTATTATTTACATTTTTAGTAAATTAGCAAATAAGTGGTCCTGCTTTCTTAATACATGAACCTGACATTTAAATGCAGCAGTCTAGCAAAGTTAAAAAAAGCACCACCACCATAGTCAGCAAGGTATTAGTGGATTAGAAAAATCGTGTTGTGTAATTTATACAATTATTCTACTTTGTTGTCAAGCATGTACTTGTTGGGATGTATGAAAAAAGAAATGTAATGTTAACTGTTTAGAAGCATTTCAGGCAAACTTTCCCTGGAAAAAAAATAAGTTTTTTGATTTTAGGGAACCGTTGGTGTATCTTGAAGAATTGTGTGAACTAGTTGATTGATTGTGTTCAAAATCCTACGAATTATATTCTGCTTTTTTGTGTGTATTTTGTGTGATGGGGGAAATAGATTTTTAAGAAGGACAAGTAGATTTTTCTAGCATTTTGTCCGTTGGACAAGAAGTTTCTTTCAACAATTGCACATCCCCGAGTAGACAAGGGGTTAATTTGATCCACATAAGCCACCCCTGGATTTTATTAAAGCATTTACAGCACTACTGAACCCCTCTGGATTGCAACAGCCACCTGTTTTCAGGGTAATCCTGATATACAGTAACCACGCATAGGTGGTTAAGCCTGGCAATCCAGGTGGATTCCCCATTGCTGTAAATTGGTCAGGAAATATTCAGCTGTGCCTTATCCTGACAGGTCATACAGTACGCCAATCTCTAAAGGCTGGTTTATACTTCAGTCTTGCAACCACCAGGATACAGTGGCCAGTTAGAGCTGACAAACATGTAACTGGCGATCTGTCTCCTGTGGATCGCCAGACAGTTGCGTGACTAGAATGACTAGAAATCACTCTCAACAACGATTGCAAAACTGAAGTATGAACCAGCCTGTAGTCCAGGTAGCTACAGTGAAGCCTTTAATTACAAACACCAAAGGGACGAAATAATAAGGGTCTTATGAGAGGCGCTCCTAATAGGCTAGATCTACAATCTCCAAGCTTAATTTTTTGTTACGGTTTCATTAATAATTAAATACAATATCACACGTTATTCGTATAGCTTTATAAATCTTTCATTTGAACCCAGTAGTGCTTTAAGTAGTGTTTAAATTACATTCATTTCTGTGTATACTTTTATCGGGGTCCCATCAAGAATGCCTTAAAGTGCACTGGTTGGCATAGATAAGAACAGAGGATTATTCCGTCAGTACAATTAAATCTATATTTATAGAATGTGAGTTTCTTGGTCCACTGACAATCATCCCCCTGTCTGGCTGTTTACCTAATGAAGGATTTAGGAAATTAATCAAAAGTGTCACAATAACACTGACATCAAGAATGCATACTCCAACATATAGTGTACATCCTCCCCTCCAATGACTACATTACAATTACATTACAAATATATGTATATTACACACACACACACACACACACACACACACACACACACACAAGATGTTGAAATCCCTATCTGAGATTGAAGCACAGACAGTGTTTAAACAAACCGACAGCCAAACATATGCCCACTACATCATTGTTTATAGAAACATGGTTGCAGCCATGCTGTTAGTTAATAACCAATGTTGCCTGACATCTGATAAGAATTTATAACAGATGCTAATAATTGTAAAATGCACAGCATGCTCTTCAAGTGCTCAGCTCAAGTGCTTTAATCAAGAAAGTATTGGATCAGCTTGTGATAAAACCATAGCACTCTTGTTGATGAGATCACCAAGTGCCCTAGGATACAATACAATTAGAACATTGGCTATATTACACTCTACCTGTAAATGCTGAACTATAGTGGAATAGGACAGTTTCAAATATCAGTGAAGCTGGCAGAAACGTTGTCATTAATTGGGATCCAATACAGCGGCTAACATTTCCCACTTGTATCCAGATTTCCTCCAACCATAAACCACAAGTTTATTACTCGCTTTTATGACTGTGTATTATTAACCTATAGCGGGCAGAATAAGCATTAAATGTAAATAATTACCACCGATATCTGGCACAAAAAGACCATTTAGCATTTTAGCACCTCTCTCATCTAAGGCAGCCTTCAACTATTCCCAGAATTCCCATAAAAATGTGTACAAAAATGACAGGTCTAAACCTGAAAGATAGCCAGTGGAGGAAATAGCTTGTTTTTACCCAGCCTTGATACAGCACCATGTGTGAACCTTCACAAGTATTCTTTCAATTGCATATCTAACTGTAGCATGACTGTCTTCCACTGTCTGCTATCATGTTGGGTGTGCTGTGCACCCCAGTTGAATCAACTACATATGACTACTATCCAGTATGAGTGGTTAAATACTCTTGCAAATGTCTAGGGAATGTATTTGATTTATTTTATTGATGAGGTAGGTACACAGAACTACATACCAAAGATCACCAGATTGTTGTATCTTTTTGTGAGATAATACAGTGATAATTGTAATTAAGGCTGTAAATCTGCCTTTAACAGATAAAATGTAAAACTTCTGGTGAATTGTCATCTACCTTTTAAAGCAAGTATGTGTAGTCACCTTTATATTTTACGTTTAAATGTACCTGACATTTTTACTTAGCTTTTTACAAACAGTATTCAGTTACAGTGGTTTACAAAGCATCAAGACCTTTAAACAATAACACACACACACACACACACACACACACACACGCACGCGCACACACGCACACACACTGAGATTCTCCTATTAACCCTTTACAGCCTTAGTTGTAATACACAGTTTTGGAAGCAAATTGATGAAAAATACCTGCCAAAATTTACATTTCCTGCTTTACTTTTTATTTATTTTACTTTGTTTGTCAGAAGATGTCCTAGTAGATGTGATGCAATCAGAAAAGCCATCCTCATACTGAGATACTGCACACTGTCTTGGGTTCAGCTGGGGGGCATACTAGCCTGAAGTCTAACAGGTTCCAAAGCGCACGTTTCTGTGGAGGCTGTAACTATTAAAACGTCTATAAAGAAAATTGGGTAGCACCTGCCTGGATACGGGCAGTCTAGTTTAGACACAATGCACATTGCTGCCACAGGAACCCTAATGAACGTCTGTGTAAAAGGAAACCTATTAGCAGAATGCTCTCTGAAATCTGTTAACACTTCTGCTCCATCCTGATCAAAGTTCATGAACATCAAATGACTACCGTTTAACACCCCAGACTTCATCTGCAGATTTGGAATGAAGTACTACCCTTCTCGCCTCACCAGACACAGACTAGACTAGGGCAGGATGCATGGACTTTCTCAAGCATGCATTACTCACCGGGAGCACCACAGCCTTCAAAGAAAATTGAGAATTACCCACAGCACTCCTGTCCTTGACACTTTTGTGACTAGTTAGCTCAACTGCTTATATCTGAAACGTCTGATATTGTGTATTCTTTTATGCCATTTGCAAGACTCCTTAGAAATAGCATCTGCTGGGTTGGAAAAGGACTACTGAAGCTGCCAGCTGACTGTGACATAGGACTAACTGATTTCAGATGGAAAAGTGTTTTACGCTTCATAAATCAAACCCTTAAAATGCACATTTTTTGATAGCCTCTGAAATATGGTTTTTACAAAGAATATGCATAAGTAGAATAAATACCGGAACATCCAATGTATCAAGTAGGATCACGCTTTAGCCAGTTTTATTGCTTCATTGAACTGAGGCACAAAGATACGACTGACATACCCAAAGGCACATTGTATTTAGCAAGTTATCTCATTTCTTCTAATCAAAGCAAAATTTCATACCTGAAAATTCCTCACTGTAGCTTTTGGCTAGAAAAAATAAAGAACGAAATAAAAAAATAAAAAAATAAAGGAATAATGGAAATTGTATTTATTGCATATTTTATCGAAGCTATGAAATAGAAAAAAAATTCACCTACATAATACATATGCTGGATTTACTTCACTTCAGATTTATGCAAAACTACAGTGCTTTTTATGCTTCTTAGATAGTTATGGTTCCTTCTGCTATACATTGTATTGCTCAAATCTAACGCTGACAGAAGTCCAAGTCTGTACACTATTTATTTTTGTATGTACAGTAACCACATCACAAAAACATAACATTGTTTTTTTATGAGTTTACTAATACTATTTCAGGTCTACGGTAATAATGTTTTTATTTTTGTTCATTTTATACATTCTTCCTCCAAATTCTGTTTTTGTAATAAAATCATATGAAGAAAATCTAAAGATGTACAGTCTGAGATACACTAATAAGAATGTCATATTACCTGCAATGAATCACTCATATGATGGATCTTCATTATACATAAGAGAGAAAGTCAACTATCTTTGTAGATTTACCATTAAAGCACTCCCTGGAATAATATACCAAGTGATCCCTCTCCTTTTCCTGCTCTCTATCACAACCACGGAGGGGACAGAAGGACTTCTCTTCAGTAATTTTCATGAACAATTTCTGCCAGCATAAAACTGACAGGGATCATCCAAATGGTACTTCTGTAATGTTGGCACCCAGTTCCTATGTGAGCACCATAATTGCATAAACAAGATTTTCTACCAATATAATTAGACAAAATTCATTTTGGAGGAAAAATACATTAATACATCTCTTTATGACACGTCGCTTTGCTGTCATCATTTATTTTTTTTATTTAACACAAACTTACTGAGCATCACCCCCATTATTAGTGTAATACACATTTTACGTCTACGTCTTTTTTTAAATTATTATTATTATTATTATTTGAAAGCGCTGACTCTGCATTACACATTGAGTGCCAGCAGTTCTCCCATGATTCAGGTCAGGTCTGAGTAGCTACTGGTCGGGTGTGTTCCACAGTATAGGCAGAGGTTTCTAGACGATGTCGCAGATTGTATCCTAGGGGGGGCGTTAGAAGTTTCAGGATTTTTAAAATTTTTTTATTATAGCACACATCTTAACCTAACGGGCGGAGAATTTATTTTGGCTTTATTGGCGTTTTGATTGGATCGCCAATAATACTTCCACCAATCAGAGTTTTGCATACAGTGCTTGTAGCGATCCCGTCCTCTAGCAAACTGATATATGGAACAGGCTAAAGAAGCACTGGACGAGGGAAGAAATGTGTCAGATATCGAAGTGGATATGAGAACAGCAGTGAGGAAGCAAATTTGCTTGAAAACATTAAAAGCAGACCAGACATTTCCATCAATGGAATTGATGCAATCAGAAACACAGAGGTAGTGTAAACTGTGTCTACTACAATAAGACTGTTCTTTCCTTATGTTCTTTCATTTTGGTGTTATTTTTTTTACAAGGGTTAACAGCAACAATTGCTTGCGCCAAACTTGATAGAAAGTCTGTAACAAAATGTTTGATTGTTATTGTTGATACATTGTAGATAAGACAATTACTGAACACACCCACCGTGCAAGTATCGCAAAGTCCATAAACAAAACAAAACGTTAAAATAAATTAGTTCTGCACCATATAAAACTGAGCTGATTTTACCAGTGCTTGCTAGTCTATTAACCAGTTTAAAATTATTTCTAAGCAAATTAAAGAATTTCCGTTTTGGCTTTATTGTTAAAAGTTTTCACACGTGGCAATACTGTCCTACGTGATACTGTGATCATTCCACTGTATTATGTTGTGAACCAAAGCTAAGTTTTAAAACTGGGAGATAGCAAATGCTTAACGTAAAACTTTACCGGTACCTTAAAATTAAGGGCCTTATAAGAATGATACATACTGTAACTGATTTTTAGAAGGCCTTCTTTGTTGTTCTCCAAGCTGCTGCAGTGGCATTTTAAAAATATAAATGCAAAACTGTGTGGTATTTTTCTTTATGAATGTGCCAAGTGAAAAACAGCAATTGAAAAAATGTAAAAAATTAGCAAATCTACCAAATTTAATACCAGCTAAAATTTCCCATTATACGGTAAATATTAACTGAAAACAAATCTTTCTGCTGACACCTCCAGACATGTGAAAGTTTGTAGATGGCGCTGTGCATCTGACTGGTGCCTTTTAGGCTTGTATAATTTTGGATGAAGTCCGCTGCCATCTGGTAATGTATGTTTTGTATCAGCTTTCTATGTGGCGTGCACAGTAGTAAGCGTTGGTCACAATCGGTAAACTGTAATTTTCCTTGTTAAGTTTGCTCTTATTACGATGGATAGGTGGCTGGTTTGTGCAAAAGAAAAGTACCACAGACAAGAAGGGGGGCACGGTCCAAAAGGTTTGAGAAGCACTGGTCTAGGAGACTTTCATAAATATCCAGCTACTGTACATTCTTTGAAAAAGCCAGGTGTTATAGCTTTGGGAATAGTGTGCTGTCTCCATCAGAGGGAACCTCTGTATGGCAGCTTAAATGGATCCGAGGTTACGGACACATTTGGCATGCAGTGTTTTGGAAATATCAATTCAGTACCTCAAATGGTCTTAGAAGGGTGTTTTATTGGACTAAAATGTGAAGATACTATCTCAAAGAGTTTGGTATTTATCATTCAGAAACTCATATGGCTGTGATATTAGGTCACCAGTCAAATGTTATATTTTGTTATTCAATAACCCTGAACATATTTATTTATTTAACTTAGCTCCCCATATTTTGATATATCTGTTTATTTATTTTTTTTACTTGACAATTGCAGTGGTTTATACAAGTATCCCCTGCAGAGGAGGCATTTATATATAGTATTTTACTAATATTTATAATCTGATCTTTTAAGAGTGGTTTACCAAAACACTAATAGAAATAAAACAATCCATTTGAAAGTAGACTTCCTGTTAGGCTGCAGTGACATCTGTTCAAGCTTAATTGTACACTTGTAAGTATTATTCCTTGAGTTCAATTAAGTATAGTTAATGCCTATTTAGTATTGGCAAAGGCAATCTTGGTCCTTCCAGACCAGGTCTTTGTTCCAGCTATTTTCTTAAACCGATAAATTGAACTGAACCAAACCTCTGACAAGATCCTAAACTAACTAATAATTTAATGATAGTTGAGTTGCCTACCTGTGGTCTACCACATTAATGCATGGATTAGTTTTATTTTTCAACACTAGTTTGGAAGGCAACAACATTCTTCGATATGAAAACTAAAAAAGAAAGAAAGGCACAAGACCTTTAAAGATATCCAGGATATGCCAGTCAACACCTTTTGGAGAAGGTGACACGTTGCTTGCTTAGTGTAAACCACTGTTCCTATCTGCTTGAAAACAGCATCCGTAAGGATTAGAGATTTTAACAAGTGTTGAAAAATTCAGCTTTACTTGTCTGCTCATTAGAAGCTCATTACTCATGGTAAGTGATCTGAACAAAAGCAAACTATTACAGGACTTGTATGCACAGTACTGTGTTGCTAACATTACTAACAGCTTTTATAACCAAACCATGGTTAATTTAAGTAATTTAGGGTGTACCCAAAAATGTGTCATTTATTTTTAAGACACAACAATCACTAATATATATATATATATATATATATATATATATATATATATATATATATATATATATATATATATATATATATAGTGCCGTGAAAAAGTATTTGCCCTCTGTCTGATTTTTTGCATTTTTGCACATTTTCCACATTGTATTTGGTCAGATCTTTTTGTGGGTTGTAGTAGCATATAGAGGGAGTCTGAGAGAAAAAAAATGACACCAAAGTTTGGTGCTTCTTTCACTTGTTTGGTGTGCAAGGTAATCAAACATGCAATCTTCAGGTGTGAAAAAGTTATTGCCCCCCCTTAGTTAACTCAACCCAATTAAAGGGATAATTAACGTCAGCTGTTTGAGTACTTTGGTTAACAACCAGGCCTGATTTGGGCCAGCCCTGCCCAATATAAATCTGACTAACTTTGGCCGTTACCATCAGAGTGAAGTTGTCAGCACACAGGTTCTAGAGCAGGGGTGGACAATTCCGGTCCTGGAGGGCCGGTGTCCCTCCTGGCTTTTGTTCCAACTGTGCTCTAAATTACTTAATTAGACCAATAATTAGTAACAATTCGTCCAATTAAGAAATTTAGGGCAAAGTTTGAACAAAAGCCAGGAGGGACACCTGCCCCCCAGGACCGGAATTGCCCACCCCTGTTCTAGAGGCACATCATGCCACGAACAAAAGAAATTCCTGAAGACCTCCGGAAAAAAAGTTGTTGATGCCTATCAGTCTGGAAAGGGTTACAAAGTCATTTCTAAGGCTCTGGGGCTCCACCGAACCACAGTCAGAGCCATATTGTCCAAATGGAGAAAGTTTGGGACAGTACTGAATCTTCCCAGGAGTGGCTGTCCTGCCAAAATCTCTCCAAGAGCAAAGCGTAAAATCGTCCAAGAAGTCACAAAGAACCCTAGAACAACATCCAGGAATCTGCAGGCCTCTCTCGCCTCGGCTAAGGTCAGTGTTCATGACTCCACCATCAGAAAGACACTGGGCAAAAATGGGTTCATGGCAGAGTAGCAAGGCAGAAACCATTGCTCACTAAGAAGAACATGAATGCTCATCTCAAGTTTGCCAAAAAGCACCTGGATGATCCTCAAGAGTTATGGAACAATGTTCTATGGACAGATGAGTCAAAAGTGGAACTTTTTGGCCGACATGGGCCCCGTTATGTCTGGCGAAAACCAAACACTGCATTCCACAGTAAGAACCTCATACCAATGGTCAAGTATGGTGGTGGTAGTGTCATGGTTTGGGGATGCTTTGCTGCATCAGGACCTGGACGCCTTGTCATCATTGAAGGAACCATGAATTCTGCTCTGTATCAGAGAATTCTACAGGAGAATGTCAGGCCATCCGTCCGTGAGCTGAAGCTGAAGCGCAGCTGGGTCATGCAGCAAGACAACGATCCGAAACACACAAGCAAGTCTACATCAGAATGGTTGAAAAACAAGAAATTTAAAGTTTTGGAATGGCCTAGTCAAAGTACAGACCTAAACCCCATTGAGATGTTGTGGCAGGACATGAAACGAGCAGTTCATGCTCGAAAACCCACAAATGTCACTGAGTTGAAGCAGTTCTGCATGGAGGAGTGGGCCAAAATTCTTCCACGGCGCTGTGAGAGACTAATCAATAACTACAGGAAGCGTTTGGTTGCAGTTATTGCTGCTAAAGGTGGCGTAACCAGTGTTATTTGTTCACTCAGGGTCCCTTTTATTGAATATTAGGTTTTGGTTGAAGATCTGATAACATTCAGTGTCAAAAATATGCAAAAATACAGAAAATCAGACAGGGGGCAAATACTTTTTCACGGCACTGTGTATGTAATTTATATATATATATATATATATATATATATATATATATATATATATATATATATATATATATATATATATATATATATAATGCAGTTCAGCTATTCACACAACATGCTGTAAATGCAACATTTGCAAAAGCTCCCAATTGCATGACTCAACCCGCATCCAGTAGTGACTTCACTAGGTGAACCACTGGAGACACGTGTACTTGAGTTTTACCCTCTTTTTTTCTCCCATTAGTATTGTATATTGTTGGTTCAACCAACAATTATGTGTTTCATGTTTACGTGGTAGTTCACATGAAGAGCAGGCAGTGATGTGGGGGGTGACATTTGTGATATCTCTGAATCAGCTTCACTATTGGTACTCAATTCAGCTCAAATGCAAATCACTTTAGTGACCTCCATATTGAGCTACTGTAAATGCTTGCAGATGCTAACAGTCTGAGTCTACACATTAATTTATAGTTCTTCAAAATCCAGGTTTTAAAATAAGTTTCTTTTTGAGAATTAGGCTATTTATTTACGAACCACAAGCTGCTTTGAAAGCTATTCTGTAGATGGATTATTTGTCACTTCTGATTATTAATATTATTCACATTTATTCTACTACTGCTCTTAATTATAACTACTTCCTGTATCTTGTACTTGATTTTACTCTTACAGGTATCCATACTCACATTTTTGTAATTGCTCTTATCTGAAATCATTCTTGTCCATTCATCGTACTTACTACGTGCTCTTACTGGACTTTACTCATAAGCAAATCTTTTTTAAACATTTTAAAACATCAGTTAAACATTTAACTGCTCTCAGTCAAACTCGCTCTTATATGTAATTATTTACTGTATTCTTTATTTTGCTCTTATTTGCTACTGATTTTATTGTACTTTATAACTGCTCGTACCTGATATCCTGCAATGTGATATTTTCTAAATGTGGTATTTTCTAAATGTAATACTTTGTACTGTGATATTTTGTAACAATTGTAAGTCACCCTGGATAAGGGTGTCTGCTAAGAAATAAATAAATAAATAAATAAATAATAATTTAACTTTTTGCATGCAAGCCACTGTGAAATCAAATGCATTTATGCCAAATTTAAAATCAAATGTTCAAACACGTTAATGAAGAAAGCTGTGGCCAACTATCATTACTATTCTTAACAACCAGCTCTTTGCAGTTTGTTTTTAATTTTAGTCAGGTAAGGTCAATACAAATGAGTTGTTGTGTGCAAATTTAGCTATAAAAACCATAACGCTTTTTTCACTAATAAATCAAATGGCGCCTCATTAGGTTTTCATTGTGCCTATTCCAAGCAGCTCAGAAAATTGGAAAGACACAAAGGGGTGTTGTGGTTTCACAAAAACAGTACAGGCTTGTAAAACTCAAGTCGTGAGAGCTTCATATCTTTCTTGGTAAGCAGCCGCAGATTCTGAACACTTCAGGTACATTGCTTTAAAATGAACTCCAGTAGAATACAATGTTTCTTAATTGTTACTGTTGTAACAATACATGTTTATCATATGCTTATCTACTGTTTTCCTGTTGTCTAGCCATGTCAAGAAGAGTATTCGTGTACTGAAACAAGACTGCTATCTGCAACTGGTCCAGCAGAGCATTATTGTAATTTTAAAAGAAGGTCCAGTTGTTCTTACCTAAAAAAAAAAAATCCTGCTCACGGATGATGGTGCTTGTTATATTCTGTACGTAGTCTGATGAGCAAATGCAAATGACTGGAGAAAAAGCATTGGAAAAATAAATGTGAAACATTTCCCTTTGCATAGTATTCATTAAAAGGTAGCATTTGTGGAGCTGACAAAGCACTTTTAGCAGGGGGGTAAAAATGCATTTCAATAAACATAATGCAATAATAAAAAAACACATGAAGGGAAACGTACATGTGACATACCAGGGATATAGGAGGAAAAGTCTGCAATCAAACTATTGGTTGTGCTTCAAAGCGACATGCTTTTAACCAATTAATAACTGTGTTTATGTCCTGCTGCAATGGGAAACTTTTTTTTTTTTTTTTTTTTTTTTAAAACAATAAATGATACATTTCAGGAAAAATTCTCTCTATCAGCTTTACTCTTATGCTGAAGTAGCTAAGCCAAACTTTTCTTTGGAAATCAGTTCCTAATAGGCAGCACATTAAAACATTTTCATATCAGATAGGAATGAATTAAACAGATACTTTCACAAAGAGTGCCCGTTTGAATAGGACCCGTTTTCATTTCTTTGAAGATTTGTATTTCGGGCAGCCCTCTGAACAAACACTTTGGACCTCTTCCAAAGGATGAGGAAAGGGGGTTTGTTTGTAAGTTTCACGATGGATTGCAGCAAGTGCTTGGGGGCGACTTCTTTTTGTTGTGCCACATTTCAATGGATGGCTTGAAAAAGCACCCCTTATGACATGTTGAAGTGTCAAACACAGTGAAAAGTTGACAGTAAATCAGGTCATATGCCGCATCTGTATGTATATTTTTTTCTGCATGGCGCTGCGTACAACAGACACTTGTGATGGCAATTTAATGGCTAAACGTTTCTATCCCTGATAAAAACAAGGCCACTGTACAGATACAGCATTCCTGGAAAGAAGAGAAGGCTTGGCTTCAGGCCAGGGAAAGTTTGGAGAGACGTGAAAGAGAGTCTGTGTCGAGTGCCAGTACTTTTACTTGTATTGTTCAGTTTAACACGGTATAACCACTGTCAGTTACATAGCAGGTATCTTGTGTAAAGAAAACAATAATATTTTCATACGGACTGACAGCTCAGTTTTCATCCTTAGTTGTTGCCTGGCCACAAAGCACAGGTAAGCTGCAGTGTCTGGGCTAGAAGCCCAGAACACATAAAGCATCCCACACTGAAACAATAGCTGTCTTTGTTTCACACATCTGCTGCACTGAACACCGTACATGTTTTTTTTCTCTCTCTCTCCCTTGTCCAAAAACCTGATGTGGTCTGTTTATACAACTTGTACAACCGCACTGAACTTCCACTATTTGAATTATGTTTAAGGTCAACTGTCAAAATATTGCTTTTCTGATATAAAACGTGTTTCAAATCTACAACCACATCAGTGTGTGTAACTTTCTAGTCAAAATAAATGAGCTGTGTCCTGCTGTAGTATACCTATGGAATGGCGGCGTACGATGGGAGCTCACTCTGTGTTTGTTTAAGGCCAAAATACTATGCATGTTGTCCTGTTTTAAAAGGATAAAAACTGTATTCACTAAATCCTTTGAGAAACCCTCAAAGAAAGTCTAATTATAACTCAAAAATACATATTACCATGGATTATATAAACTAAAACTCTCTATATTTTGCTACTTTTTCAGAAGTAGCAGACTGGGTGGTGCAGTGGTCTCTAGGCCACGTCTTTCATCTCTGGATAACCCCAGCTTTGAAATCTGGCATGAGACAGGAATAATAGGAGAGAGAGAGAGAGAGAGAGAGAGAGTTTGGTCTCAGCTTAGTCCCAAGTGGACCCACTGGAAGCTAAAAATATATATATATTTACCCTGGAAGGCCCGACTGAGATGCCACATCTAATTTCCTGTGGGGTACTGTTTTTAAAGCAACAGCTGGGCTAGCGGAGGTACAACGAGGCGAAACGACTTGCCACGGGGGTCACGTCAATTTATGAAAAACAAGACACTGACATAAGTAATCTCCATATATTACATTGTCTCACCCATTTGGTGAATCTTATATAAACAGTGAATGTACTGATCATCTGAATGTGCAACTTGCAGGATACAACAATGACAGCATGGGAAATTAAAATAACATCGGTGACAAATATGGAGACAGGTAACTAAACAAATGAATATAAACTATGAATATGCAGCATAGCAGTAATACATTTAGGGAATTTAAATATTTTGAATACATCACCCTTTTAATGATTAATAAATTTAGTCTGCTTAACTCAAACACATTCATTTAATAGACTCCAGAGAAAGATATGGGAAGTACATTTTTGGGGCACGTATTTGGTTCTTAATGCTTCCACTGCTCTAACCGAAGGACACAGAACAGTGCCTTGTTGCTGTCATAGAAAAGAAACACATTCAACTGCCATTGGTCATAGAAATAAAGAAAAAAGTATGAACACCAGTACTAAACTCCAGTCTTGGCTGCAACAGAATCATCCTCTTTCTTTCAAAACAAAATTGACACCATCTATTCTACGCTCTCCTGCCACACTCCCAGTATAGTACTCGACCACCTTGACTCTCCTCCCTCCATTACTGATATCTCCAGCATACTGCTGAAATCAACTACTGCCACGTGCCCTTTGGACCCCTGGCTGACAAATCTTGTCCGTCTCTGTGCCCCTTCCATTATGCACCCTCTCAAGCTGCCCCTGGACTCAGGCTTGGTTCCTGCTGCCCTCAAGATTGCCCGAGTAACGCCAGTGCTCAAAAAACCCTCCCTCAACCGGGCTGTCTTATCTAATTTTCATCCTATGTCCAATCTTCCTTTTCTCTCCAAAACTCTTAAAAGGGCTGTAGCCAGCCAGCTGATGAAACATCTCACAGATAACAATCTGCTTGAATCTCTGCAGTCTGGCTTCCGGCCGCATCACAGTACCGAAACTGCTTTGCTCCGGATTGTAAATGAGCTCCTGCTGCTCCCTCTGTCCTTGTCCTCCTGGACCAAACTGCTGTTTTTGACACCACAGATCATAGCATTCTTCTTGACCGCCTTCAGAAGTATGCTGAGATCTCTGGAACCTGTTTCTCCTGGCTGTTCTCTTACCTATCTGGATGCATGCAGTCTGTTTTCTATGATGGAAACAGTGCTAACGTAACCCCAGTCACTTGTGGTGTCCCTCAGGGGTCAGTTCTTGGACCTCTTCTTTTCAAGATCTACATGCTTCCCTTGGGTCACCCGGTCCGCCAACATAGCCTCATGTCCCTCTGCCATGGTCTGGCTCTCAGTTTGCATCCAATACATCGAGGCCTGGATGTCTGCCAGTTTTCTCTTCACTAACAAATCTGAACTACTTCTAGTAGGATCAAAAACTCAACTCAAGAATCTCAATATTGCTGCCTTAAACTTCAGAAACTGTCTGCTGCTACCTTCCCCACTGTATGAAGCCCTGGTGTACTTCTGGATAGTAACCTCTCTTGATGCCCAAATCTCCTCTGCAGTCAAATCCTCCTTCTACCACCTCCGAAACATCTCAAAGGTGTGTCCCTACCTTTCCCTCCCGGATGCAGAGATACTCTGTCATGCATTCATCTCCTCTCGACTCGACTACTGCATCTCTCTACGGTGGTCTTCCATCACGCGCCACAAACCGATTGTAGCTGGTTCAAAATGCCACTGGTTGGATCCTTACCAGATGTAAAAAACATGATCACATTACCCCGTCTTGCCCAGCTGCACTGGCTACCTGTAAAGTTCAGGATTACTTTCAAAATTCTCCTCGCTTCAAATCAACACTCAAGACCCACTTGTTCCCTCTTGCTTTCAATGCTCTTTAGCCTATATATGTGATTAGCTGTAGTCTAAATTGCTAAATCGCTAAATCGCAGGGTTTTCACTCCATCTTATTCGTATGATTCTGTATGACACACACACGTGTTTACAATTCAATTTATAGCCTTGTGCTTAATGTATTATGTCTGTATTTAATGTATTTGCATTGATTTTTACTGCTTGTATTTAATGTACTATGCCCTGTATTTCACTGTATTTAATGTATTATGCATTGTTCCTCACTATCTTGTAAAGCACTTTATGATGGTGGTCCACTATAAAAGGTGCTATTTAAAATAAACATTGATTGATTGATTGATTGAACAGGATTAGAGTTCCTCTGCTCTGAAATACCTATGCTTAAATTGACATGCATTTAACAACCAAATGACCTGCTCCTACCTTGGCATTCATTTCCAGAAGAGATTTCCCAGTTAGAAACCAAACAGCTTTCCCATAAGCCTATTTGAAGTCGGCGCTGATCTTTTCGTGCTTAATGCCTTCACTCTTCTTTTTGACTGTGCAGTCCCTCATTGCCATCAAAATCAAAATGTCCTTTCTGTCAGTATCCAATTGTTCCTCTAAATGTTCAATTGCCCTATCAAAAAATTACACAGCTTCTTTGAGTGACTGATGCCACCTCGTCTTCTTGCACACTGCTGGCACTTTCACTGCTTTCCACTTCCCCACGAGTACATTCAGCTATTTCCACATCATTGTATCCTTGTATCCTGGATCTGCACTGTAAACATCAAACCATTCACTTACATTTTCTTCCTCAACACTTTCACATCCTGGCACATTCCCTATTTCTGTCACAAAATCATTTACAGTTAGTCCCTCATCTTCCTCGATGAAGTTCCATAGCTTTCTCCACGAACGTTGCAGTATCACCTGTTGCACTTCATTCCAAGCCTTGGCAGCAGCGTACATGTCATCCTTGACGTTGTAGTCTTTCCAAAAAGCCAGCAGATCTGTTTCTGAGCCAAGGACAAGGCAACAAAGCAATTCCTCCCTGTAGCAGATTAAGGTTTTGGACAACTTCCTGATCCATTGGCTGCAGTACAGAGGTAACGTTAGGAGCCAGGTAATAGATAGTGATTTCACCAACATTGCCAGAACTCACATCTGGGTCTGCTAGGGCATTATCGATTACAAAGGACAGCTTTGTTTGGCAGCCCTAACTTATTCCAGTGTTCCTTGACAGATGGTACAAATCTGTGCTTAAACCAGTTATGGAAGATGCTGCCATCCACCCAGGCTTTTTATGGCTGTAGTAGAGCACAGGCAACAGGCTAACATTCAAATTCTTGAACACCCTTGGCTTTGCATCTTTTCCAATAACAGTGAGTGGCAACCTGCGAGTACCGGCTGCGTTTGCGCATGATCTCAACATTAGCCACTCCTTGCTATCTCGTGACCTGGGGCAGATGCCTTCTGTCTACTTGCAAGTGTACGTATAGACAGACACTTCCAAAACAGACCAGTTTCGCCAGCCTTGTACACTTGCTCAGTTCAAAAAACTTTAAAACGTTTTCCTTAGCGGACTTCAAAACCGAATCAACAGCTGAAACCTTCTCACCTGATACCACCAGCTCCCTAATGCCGTGACTCTTTTTGAAGTTCCTTAGCCAGTCATTGCTAGCTTCAAATGGCTCTGTTATTCCCAGACGTTTATGGAAAAGGCATTTGGATTTCATCATCATCAGACCTGATACAGGAGCTCCAGTACTACAACACTGAAGGAATCAATGATACACGGTGTCATCCACACTACCCTTTTCAAGTTGTATTATATATAGCTTTGTATCAACAGAAAGAACAATTTGTTTTCTTTTGCACTTGTTAAGACTTTTTGCTCGATTTAGGCTTTTAGTGTTGCTGCGAAAACTGTAAAACCATAGAGAAAGAAAACCATGCGAGAACCTGTGCAGTTGATTGGACATGCGGCTGTTTGGCGTGCGGTTGTTGGGAGTTCTACTGTTATCACCAAATATTACATTTAGCGTGCCCAATTATGTTACCCCATGATCTTCTTCACAATTTCTTCCCAATCTCTCAGCGCAGAAATTCTGCACATGGCTCAGAAGAACTGAAGGTTCAGTGGGCGTCCTCCGTACCCACGACCAAGCCAGCTTCCTCTTTCACACCCAGGAATTCAAGAGTGGACGTCAGCGATCAACCGGCCTCTGGAGCAGAAAGTGTAGCCCTTCAGGTGTCCCCAAGCTCACCAGGTGCCTGGCCAGTAGGGTCCGCTGTAGTGCGATGAAGAGAAACAATCCCTGGGGGTTTTGCCTTCTTAACCTGCAGTAGCAGCAGAGCCAATGTAACGCTCCTTCCGGAATCCCCAATGAAGACTTTGACTTTGCACAGCCAGGACGTGAACCTGCGCTCCCCTGACCGTCAGACTGCCCCTGCACACCATGCGGTGCTTTTACCAGGTGAGCCACTTGGGGACCGCAACATAAAAGTATGTTTAAGTAGTATGTTTAAGTAGTATGTTTAAGTAGTATGTTTAAGTAGTATGTTTAAGTAGTATAGAGTTTGTATCAATTAACTGTCTTCCCACACTAATCAACAAATCTATGTATTTGCACATCACAACCTGACAACATACCCAAGACGAGGCTCAGTTAACTGGTTTGGAGTTATTGTTTTCCGGGCAGTGGAGAGATTTGTCCTAATCTACACAGCTGAAATAGTTCAATATAAATATGTAATGCCTGTGTCATTTATAAGCGGATCATATATAATCACCACCATACAAAATCTGCTGTCAGTTACCCGAGGATGTTCCAAGACAAAAAAAATAGTAAATACAAGTGGATTTTATTAAAAATTACATCATTAAAAAAATATTTAAGAAGTTTACGTTACAATGACATCAGGAGTGCCTGCATAAATCAAGCAGTCCACTTAAAACCCTGTTGCTTTCAATCTGCTCCAAACTTACAAGAAAAATACAAAACCCATGAAACATTTTACCTGGTGCTCTTTCTAAAACTGTACTGCAAGTTGGTTTTGTGATCCTTGCCATTTTATTTGACCCCATTTTACAAAAAATATATATATATATATTTTTTAAATGCAGAATTGTCCTAAATCACTGGATTTTATTGCTGATTTATTACTACATTCCATATATAAAAAATAAATGAAAATAAAAAATCCTAGACACTACAAGACAACCCAATGTCTGCAGTTCACTTTTTACAATCAAATTAGGGCAATGAACTTAACCATAACCCCTGAAACCAAATTCTTAGTGTATGAGCCAGTTGTGTTTTTCAGCAAGACAGACTGGTTTGTGTCAGTTTAACATCTGAGGCTGTATTTCCCACACATTTCCAGTGTAGGAAAACATTTCAGCCAGCTGGTTCACCACCGTTTTTAAAAACTAGTCATGAATTCTGCCTACGAAAGCAAAGAATAAAGGATCACAATGGTTTCAAAACAGTACTAAAGCATGGTGATTGCCATTTAGCAGCTTTTCGATTTATCAGTCTAGATAGAAAGATACAGTATGGCTTGAAGGGTTTAAACTCGCAAATCAATAGGCGAAGTCACAACTTGCCAACAGTAAGACCATTGTGTAAAATGGCAGATGTTAGCTTTTAGCAGGTTTTGAAACACCTTTAGCAATAACTACTTAGCACAGATATACAGTTTTACTGTATCACACTGTAGATGTTAGCGTGTTGTTCAGAGCTATTAACACATGCAAGGCCTAATACACAAACCATTTTCTTGTTTTTTTACAGCTTTTAAAAAATGTTTTGATAAATTAAATACAGCCAAATAGTCAATAGGCTGTTTTAGATGGCCTTTTTTTTTTCTTTGGAATTATACATTTTATTACAATAGTTTTATACCACTCAGATAGGCAAGAAATACCCTTACTGAAATGTGTATTTAAGATGTACTTAAAGTCTAGGTACACAAAAGTTTAAACAATGAAGAATGAATGAGGGTTAGGATGCAAAGAGAATAATGCAAAGCTTTATGGCTCCAGAAGAACAGTCCTGTTAATAGCACCTTCAGCACCACTCGTCCAATGGTTTCAGTCTCTATCTGGGTTTGACCCTTCATTTTACACCTGCGTCCTGCATGAGGGATTTTCAGCCGCAAAAGAGATCCCATTCACAAAATACTAGCACCCTAGCTATGCATTTAAAACAGAACTTCTTGCTCCATTCCCTTACAGCGGCTATTATTCTGATAATATACATATAGGTATTTAGGTTCGCCAGCATTAAGATTAATTGAATAGACCTCAATCCATAATAAGGTACCGGGAAGTGTTAAATGTTGAATTAAAGAATGTTTTTACAATACAGAATCTTGAATATGGCTGCTGTTCAAGGAAATGCATGCACATGGATTAGGGAGTGGCTAACATGTAGAAAGAACTGATTAGTACTGATTAGAGGAGAAACCTCAAAATGGAGCGAGGTAACCAGTGGTGTACCACAGGGATCATTATTAGGTCTTCTGCTCTTCCTAATCTACATTAATGACTTAGATTCTGGTATAGTAAGCAAACTTGTTTAAATTTGCAGATGACACAAAAATAGAAGGAGTGGCAAACACTGTTGCAGCAGCAAAGATCATTCAAAATCATCTAGACAGCATTCAGAACTGGGCAAATGACATTTAATACAGAAAAGTGTAAGGTACTGCACGCAGGCAATAAAAATATGCATTATAAATATCATATGGGAGATACTGAAATTGAAGAAAGAATCTATGAAAAAGACCTAGGAGTTTATGTTGACTCAGAAATGTCTTCATCTAGACAATGTGGGGAAGCTATAAAAAAGGCCAACAAGATGCTCGGATATATTGTGAAAAGTGTTGAATTTAAATCAAGGGAAGTAATGTTAAAACTTTACAATGCATTAGTAAGACATCATCTAGAATATTGTGTTCAGTTCTGGTCACCTTGTTACAAAAAGGATACTGTTGCTCTAGAAAGCGTGCAAAGAAGAGCAACCAGAATTATCCCGGGTTTAAAAGGCATGTCATATGCAGACAGGCTAAAAGAATTGAATCTATTCAGTCTTGAACAAAGAAGACTATGCGGTGATCTGATTCAAGCATTCAAAATCCTAAAAGGTATAGACAATGTCGACCCAGGGGACTTTTTCGACCTGAAAAAAGAAACAAGGACCAGGGGTCACAAATGGAGATTAGATAAAGGGGCATTCAGAACAGAAAATAGGAGGCACTTTTATACACAGAGCATTGTGAGAGTCTGGAACCAACTCCCCAGTAATGTTGTTGAAGCTGACACCCTGGGATCATTCAAGAAGCTGCTTGATGATTTTCTGGGATCAATAAGCTACTAACAACCAAAATGAGCAAGATGGGCTGAATGGCTATCTCTTGTTTGTAAACTTTCTTATGCCCTTATGTTCTTAACAGCGCTACCTACGGTGCAATAAGCGCAACTCCAAAAACTGTCATTGCCAATATATACAGTACATGTTTTATTTATTTATTTTTATTATAAATGGACATGTTATGATTAAATGGGTTAGGGCAATATTTGTTTAGCCTGTGAGGGTAACTGAGCATTCAGACAGTTTTGTTTGTATTATCATATTAAAATGACACCAGCCGTGCAGCTTGTAGTAATGACCAGTCATCAGAAATTTGAAATACAGAAACGTCAGAGTTTTCTCGTAAACTAATGTCCACCTGTCTAATTTGCACTTTATTTAGTGAGGTCTAATGAAAGACAGTTTCCTATTTATGCTTGTTTAACTCTGAAATACATTCACTATTATCAATATGCTAGCTACTTTACAGGTAATCGATTTTACAGAAGGCATAAAATACATTAAGCGTAATGGCGATGTTTTCCTATTTTATCCCTTTTCAGCCAAGTAATGACAAGACTGCAGCAACTTGAAGTTCCCTTCGCTTCTGCGACTAGGCGGTGCCTGCTCCTGCTAAGGAACAGTTAAGAGTATTTAGAGTTCGAAGTGTCTAAACTTGCTTTATGTAGCGGCCCCTGGTGGTGAATTGATTTCCATAAAAGGAAAACAGGCATCACCGAAACCATCATGATGAAAACAGTACCTCCAACCACGTCATGACCAGTTTCAGGAATATCCAAAAAATTGGCTGATGATGTTTTTTATTGAGACACTATGATTGACCAACATGAAAACCACCCAATGAATGAAGTGTCACAAGGCTGGAAACATTTACTTGTGGAGAAAGCTAGTTTTCCTCCTCATAAAACTTATTTTTATCATTCAAAACAAACATTTCATTGAGTCAAAATAGACACAATACATGCATATAGTGGCAAAGTCCTATTGATGCCTATTGTTTTAGGACACGTTTGGCATACGAGATTTCTTCATGGAATTTTTATAATATTAAATTACAGCAGCGATTGTACTTTACAGACTGGGACACATTCAAGTCAGTGACACTCCCACTCAATAAAAGGCTGAAATCATTTACATATCAGGTGTTCTTCCACTCCCTTCAGCACCCCTGCAGCTCGCTTGAGGGGGAACATTCCGTTCCAACAATGCAACCTGCATTTAAAAAGGTATTACAAAAGGAAACAGACATTAACAATAACTGAAACATCTGAAAATAAGCAGGACTCCAAAAATACCTGTGGTTGTACACACACTTTGATTCGAGGGAATCATTATAACACTTTGAGATGAATTTTCTGACCATCTTTTACTGGAAGACAGCTGGAGGCTAGCATAGTAAATACGTCCCAAGTCCAAATCGGACAGACAACCTCCCCTCCCCCAAACAAAACAGCTGTGTAACCTTTTTAAATCCTACAAGTGATGATAGCAAGTCAGAAACAATCCTAACTACTATATACTTTCAGACAACCTGTTTTTACAGATATATTGATTGAACAACAACAACCACCATACATCTATTAGGTTATTACTGTATAATGTGGCGTTGAAAGTGAGAAAACCTGAATAATACACTATAGCTCTCTGTGCAAAATTTGTTTGCAAGTATCTAAAGCTTAAATAAAAAGTGAAGTAAATATAGCCATATTAGGATAGAGGTCAAGGTGTAAATATGAAGTCGGCATCTCAAATTGCTTGGGTAGTGCTGTGGTAACAGATTTACTAATACAGTTTTTGTGCAAAACACTCTGTCAGTGATAAGCACCGAACATGGGTTTCGGACTCACTATGGAGTCAGCAACCAACCTTCGAGGCATGTCACAGCAAAGCAGGGGCAGTCAAGGGACTTGCTGCTTTAGAGCAATGGCAGCACTATGTAAACCCTTTCACCTCTAGGCCATAGCTGGTTTGATTCCAACCCATCTCAATTTTATGGTTGCTGGAAACCCTAGACTGATAGAAGGATTTCTGCTTTTAAACAAGTTCTGAATCTCAACCCTGCTAGCCCCATCAGAAGGCACTCCCACTACCTTTAAATACATGACTGATGCAGTCTGGGGAGGCTCAAACGTTGACTGCCCTATACCTGCTTAGCGGTATTTGATCTCAATCGAGCAGTAACTTAAAAAAGGGAAATACTACTTCTTAATGTGTGTGTGGTCTGCAGAGGTTAAAACAACGTGGAAGTAATACAACCTGAGGAAATGATAGAATACAGGTGTGTACCAAATATGAAGACTTTGTCAAACTGTACAGCATGTGACCTTAGAGAAGCATTTCCCAAACTGTGGGGCGCCAAAGATTTTAAATGGGGGCGCAAAGAGGTTGTGAAAATAAAATAGTCAGGAAATTTCTAACAATCTATACGTTTTTAACTGGCGTGAAAAGAAAAACAGATTCAGAAATACCATCAACAAGTGGAACGGAGGAATCAACTTCCAAACCTAAATCCAGGAAATACAATGAAGCATACCTTTCATGCTGTGGCTGGCCAACATGAAGGTCTTCAGGCTTTGATAAGAAGGGAAGTGCCAGATGCTATTTGGACACACTGTATGATCCATCTAGAGGCAGTGGCTTCAAGAGATCTAAGTTCTGAGTTACACAGGATGCCATATAAATGAATGAAGGTGGGAGTCATGGTAAGAAATCAAAACAGATAAAACATTTTGATTAAATAAATAAATAAATAAATAAATAAATAAATACAAAATTGTTTAGGTTCTCTGTTAAAGAAATTATTAAAAGTCATCCAACCCTGAGGATAGCAACCAGATCCTGGCCTCATGGTATGCTCCATTAGCCCAGACAAAGTTTATTCCATCCTCCTAAAGGCAGAACAGGACAAAAGAGTTAAATGCTTTCTTCCTTACCTGTTAATTTGCTTTCTCCCCCCGCCCCCACAGACCTAAGTTCACATTGCAGGAATTTGGTTTTGCATACCTTCACCAAATACCAACATTGTTGTGAAATTATGTAATTAAAAAAAAGGCATATTGTGTACTTATTTATATACTGAACACCCACAATGATCAATGAGACACTATATTTTGAGGTATTGCAAGGTATGCAACGAAACATGTATGAACAAAAACATGATTAGATGAAAGGTTGAGGGGGGTGTTCTGCTGCCTCAGGTTCGTGCTGCAGATTGTACATTTGAAATATTCAGCAATAGACTAAGAGAAGTGGCATCTGTATGTGGGACAAATTAAACAAAAAGGCAAAGAAATAATTATTAAATATTTTGTTTGATGGAAGGAAAGTATGATGTGGTGTTTATGGCTGCAAATCTTTATCAGGAAGAATCGAAGTAAACACAGCAGCTCAAGCCTCTATTTAAAAGTTTTAGACAGCAAAAAGTAAACAAACCAGATTATGCGTGCACACAGTGATCTCTATGGAAAGCCATCTGGGTCAAAAACGCGTTGTGCTGCTTTAGAGCGAGTCAGAATCTTATGGGACAGAAAAGTTAAAATGCACTACGATTAGGGGAGTAGTGAGTAGCAACTATTAAAAATGTCACCTGTACCAATAATCTCTACCACAAGATGAACAGCCATCTACAACTGCATTGCCTGCAGGTGCTTTAGGTCCGGTGTGTTTAGCAGACCAATGAGAAGTTTAATTGTGGATTTATTCAGACACAGTCAAAAGTAATCTTATTTCTTCCTAAATGACCTGGCAGTGTCAAGTGTGGTCACCAAGTAGGAACAGTTTAAGCTCAGGATTTGCTGCTTTGTGCATTTCATACATGTATTCGTTCCACCAATGTGACTGGGCGCCTTATTGCATAATGAATTTGTAGATACAGTGCTACTGTTTCAACAGGGACTTTTCAGCCGGTTGTGAATGTACTAATGAGTGAGTGACTTTGATCAGGAGACAGTGTTGCTACCATCTCTCACCCAGCACTTTCACCGGTTCACTCAGCCAGAGGTGCTCTGGTCCACAGCACAATAAGCACCATTCAACAAATCTGCTTAGCCAAGGGCAGGAACTGTCATTTCAGCAATCACAAAAATGTAACAACTCAGATATAGCCGCTGGTGTTGAAAAATGTATATTATTTTTTTTTTTTTAAAACTGTTTCCCTTATAGAGTGGTGTAACGGGGTGAGATCTGTGCTGACTCTTCTGGTGCGTTCATAGTGCTGCAGGTAGAGGGCAGCAGCCTTGCAATATCCGCCGGTCGGTCATGGCAGTGACACAGAGAGGTGGGAGAGAGGGTGTTTGGGCTTTCCCTCTCTCTCAGTGGCTGAGAGGCGGGCATTGGTGGGCTTGCTGGCCCTATAAAATAACGTTCTGTTGTTCCCTCAGCTCTGCCCCTGAAAGACAAACTAACGAGCTAGCGGAAGCTCTGTTCCAGGACAGAGAACAGCTGGGAAAAGAAAAACAAAAGAACCCAAAGAAAATAAAAATATCGATAGCAGGTATAAGTGTATAGCAAGCAGGCTGAGGGAGAGGTCAAGTGTAGGATGGAGACCTGGGCCGTGCGGGTAGTGACGGTCGGGGTAACGCTGCCGAGTGCAGCACCTTTTCTTTGTAGTTTTGATTACTGTGTTTTATTTTCTCTTTCTGATTTTGCCTTTTGTTATTATTTGAGAGCACCTGTGAGTGCGTCAGCGGGTCTGTTTACCTGTGGGTATTTCCGTGGTCCTGTCTACCATTGCTGGTATTCAGGCCACGGACAACAGCGTCTTTGCGGGCTAAAACACACACTTGAAAAAAATAAATAAATAAATAAATACATAAATAAATAAATAAAACTGGGCACCTGTGCGGTGTTTCAAGTACATCCTTCTGTCTCCCGTGTCAGTGCAACTACACCCTTCCACAGGTGGTTATAAAGTAATTTTGTGCAGCCATTGTAGAAAAACAAACCAGTACCACAGAGCAAAGAAAATAGACAAGGAGAAGGATTTTAGAAATACCACCACAGGCTTTTATCTTCAAGATAACTTAAATTATCAAAATTGCTTCCTTTTTACAGCATGTCTTAAAGTGATTGTAGCTTACAAAATAATTTTTAAAAATCCAACCTGCTTCTTTCCTCTTAAAATGAACCAGCTACTTCCCCTGTTGACATGACATGTGTAACAAGTTTTCTGAAAGTAAGGCATGGAAACGGAGAACTTTATTTAACCTAACCTACTACTATGTTTAAAAAATAAATACATAAATAAAAAAATGCTGTTTGCTGTGTTTCTCTCAAAACTGCACATTTAAGACCTAGGTAGCCAATAGGAGTGTAAAACAGGGAAGGTTTATTTTGTCAGCTATAATCACTTTACTAGATGGAATCATTAATTTTGGTTAGAAACAGCTTTTACAAAGCAGCAATGTGTACTTTTTTGCTACCAAGTTTGCCTTTACACAACACATAGTTTTGCAACATCCATTGAAGAAACTGAAATCCATAACTATAGGGATATTTTGAGCTCTGTGTCTAGTGGAAGATTGCTGTGGATTGCTATTTATCACTCTTTATTACTCCTAACAGGGTTCAGGGACCTTTGTCGTCTAGGTTACAGGTGAGCATTAACCTCAATAAGGGACTTGTTTTTCCAAGTCTGGAGCTGAAAAGAAAGTCAATAATGTCTGCTGTTAAATAATAATGTTTTGGGTTAGTAAGTATAGATTGTGAAAACACCTTGGTGGAAACACAAACATATGACAAAGGCTAAATTAAAATACAGTAAGTCATTTCCATTGACCTACACAAACCTCAAAACAGACCCCCACCCCCACCACCCAGTCAGATGTATTAATCCCCCTCCCCCACATTCATTTTAGTACAGTGCATGTCTACAACAAGGAACTGCTAATATCAGTTATCAAGGTAGCAGAAGCAGTTATATGCTTAATGATACATCCATCTGTTTAATCTGAATGACCATTTTAACAAAGTTGAGGTCTTCTATGTGCTTCCTGAGGTGGCACAGAATCCCAACACTAAGAGTTTGCATAATTATAGGAAGCAAAACCACCTTTATTTACACTGTAACTAACACAATAAGTACGCATGGCATTTTAAGTTCTGAAGAAACACAAGCTAACACAAGTTAAAACAAGCATATATTTGCATGTTCTGTGATCCATCATAACTTCAAAACACACACACTCACAAATTGCAATGTAAAACTTCAGAAACGATGTCAAATAGGCAAAGGCTTTGCAGAATATCATTATTAGAAGGTGGTTAAAGTACTGCATGTCTTTACATAAATAATGAATAATCAAATAAATATCCATGCAGCCTACTACTGTGCATACACAGTGAATTACAGCTTAAAGTATGGTCAGCTTTGCCCTACTGATCAAACACTGACTTCAACCAGGTACCAGCATATGGTGCACTTCCCCAAACCGAACCCCCCCCCCCCATACAGTGTTAATGCAACAGAGGTTGCGAAATCTGCAAACTGACAGTCTTGAAACGAACACTGTGGGCTGCCAAAACTGGGATTATCTCTTACAATTTTCCTCAATAAGCTGGTCTCTTTCGTGATCCTTCTGAGCTTTAACATGAGGTTCAAAGAATATTGGTTTATGGTAGTTAACAAGTGACAGGTGCAGCCAATTAACAGCAGTGACTTCCAGTCTTTTGCATGGGTGTTGTGCAGAAATAAAATGCTCTATCAGTGCTCACAGCGAGGCAAAAAAAGCAAACTGCTTATCTGCTGGGCTACCAGGGGACATCAAAAACTTTCTCCCGGCGATGTACCTCTCATTAAATAGCCATTTCACTTCTAAATTCCCCCGACTGTGTTACAGTATGCTTTGCTGCTCTTGGCAGATTTTCAAAAACAGTACAGCATTAAAATGTCCGTGGGAATTTTAACTGCATTCTTTGTGTACAAGGCCTTCCATTAATGAAGTAGCATGCTTTTCAGGAAGCCAGCCATCTGATGCTTTACAGATTTTTAACACCAGAAGCATTTAAATGGATACGTGAAAAAAAAAAAAAAGATTTATGAATGGTTTATGCCTGAAGTTATACGTGGATATGAATGCTTTCATTCCGAAACATTATGGTACATTTTGTAATTTTATGACATTGTTGGCAGTTTGATCAAAAACAAGCCAGAGATCCTGGGTTTCACTTCCATCTCAGCAATCAGACAAGTATATTGCCCTTCCGTCTCTAAATGTAAAGCTACAGGTAGATACAAGTTTTATCTTATGTAATGACCTCCGGTGTTTACGATGTAATGTTTAATATGAATTACTGACTATGATACATCTCCGTTGGCTGTCCTAGAAAGAAACATTTAAATAGTTCAGATAGAAACAGAAAAAGGCATCCCTGTAAGGTATGCTGGATTGAACTAATGCAGCTTTCAAGGAAAACTCTCAATGCAAAGTGACAAAATGAGGTTTAGCATAAATTTAGATGACTACAAGCTAGTGAAACGTGATTGTTCTTATACCATGGAACCAAACATGTAACAGAAATAACCTTGACATTTTGTTCTAATCTAACAACACCACAGTATGATGAATTAGAAGAAAGACAGCCTTAAATGTAATAGCAGGCCCAAAAGCAGTCTTGTCATTTTAAGCCAGCGTTCTTCAATTGGCGGCCCGCGAGAGCCTTCTGTCTGGCCCGTCGGATGTCAGCTGCAGTGCTGCCAACTGGGCGTTTTTTTTGGTGCAAAATTTGGCTGTTTTTAATTACGTTTTGCGGGAGAAAATGATGCTAAGCGTATTGTCTGTTTGCAGGCGGTTTTTGCAAAAAGCTGTGGTTTTGTTTTGTTTTGTATTTTAAACATGAAATCTGACATGATTGACACAACATGATTAATACCACATCCAATCAGAATTGGAGTAACACACACACACAGTCCCCGGCCCCACCTCCTGCACTGTCAAGTATCCAGCAATAGGATTGTTGTTGTTTTTCCGGGGGAAAATAGACAAAGTTATTTTTAGGTGATAAACAGAAACCGATCCCGCAAAGTAAAGATGCCAAAGTCGTGGGCAAAATATATTCAAAAAACAAATCCTGCCTGGGAACGAGAAGCTGTTTTTAAGGGTGAGTCTTTTGTTGGAGCTCGACCACACACATTCATTAGATCTGACAAGAGCAGCTGGCTGTTCATCGGCTACTACTTTAATACTGTACTAACACATGCCAGTTGCATCCTGGCTTTAATGTATCTCATCATTACAATTATAAAAAAAACAACAAAAAAAAACAAAACAACAACCTACATTTCAAAAGAGATTTGTTTCAACCTTCTTTAAACTGTTAGTATCACAAGATACGGCCAGTTTGGCCCTATTGACGACACTGTCTATATATGTGAGACTGCAGTGTGCACTGTCTATAATATGTGAGACTTGCAGTGTGTTAATTTACCTTTGTCCAGTTTACCTACATTCTGTATTGGCAAACATAATTAGTTATTTATTACATAACGTAAAAGTGACTTTAAACAAATGTAACTTTGTTTCAAGACATGTAAGCAGATATATTATGAGCAGATTAAAAGCACTGTTGTTATAAGACGTAGTTGGCAGTCCTGGTCAGCTGTCCTTCATTACAAATGCTAACTTCTATCTTTCCTAAAGGTTTGTTTAAATGCTTGCTGTTAACCCTGGTCCACTTCTGACACTGAAAATGATTTGAATGGATTTTCGCATTCCCGCACACGGTGGGGTGTAGCCCCCCTCAGATTTGCCATGCCACCGCTACTGACTGACGAGCTTCCATTACTTCACTTGCATGCTCGCTGCGCAGTCATGTTTAGAAAACAAAGATGGTGCGAGCGGGTGTCAATTTTAGACAAAAAGAAAAGAAATTAGATGTCCATTTTAATGTAATAGTTTGCTTTATATTTGTATTATTAAATGGCAATCAGAAACCGTATCATTGTAAGTGTTTACCCCCCCCCCCATAGATAGTCTGGTCAAGTCAATAGAAAGGCCACCTCAATTCCTCTTTGTCAAGTGCTTCAAAACAAATAACGATTGTAATATTCTACACAAACACTATCTTCTAGAACAAGACAGGGAGAGGGAGCCGTTTAACTGGTACCGCAAGGTTCCCAATATCCTGTATCATAATTAAAGTTCAGTTTTGACAGTGATATACAACAGAATCATGAATCATCAACTATGGATTAGTTGGCACAAGATAATGATAATAGGAAACAGGACTAAAACCAGTTACTTTCTTTATTTTCACCACTCAAGTCAGCAAACTAAAATCATAGAACTGCACAAAAAATCAAGTCTATGTAGTCATGATGTTGACTAAACCAGTAGTGCGCAAACATTTTATACGCCAGCCCTTCTCTTTGTTGCAACCCGCCCCCCCCCCGGACACATATTAAAACATTAGAACTTTATATTTTAAAGGTGTTTTTTTCCAGATTTAATGTAAATCACATTTTTTGTCCTACATTTAATAATAAAAAGTCCAGATTTAGCTAAATACACAAATGTTAACAAATGCATTCTTAAAAGTTTGGAAATTTGTACTTTCAGATATAAATTTATAATTGTTGAAAACGCGCATCACAAATTCAGTCTATAAATCTTTTATTTAGACTTGGGGAGTCAACATTTAGCTGACGCGTTAAATCTCGGTTTCTAACAAATAAATCTGTATATTTAAATACTACACTTGGCGAGTCAACATTTAGATATCATTTCTAAGAAAATGTTTATTTCTTTTTTTTGTTTTGTTTTTGTTTACACTTGGTGATTCAACATTTACTTAACAGATAAATCGGAAAAAACATTATTGTTCAGCAGTTAAATATGGTAAAAAATAAAATGTGGGTTTTCACAAAATTTTTAAAAAAAAAATTGCTAGCTAAAACTGAAGCGAACATGCAAATGAGCCCCCGGCCATTGATGCGTTTGATTTGGCATTGTATGCTGCAGAGCTGCCCTTACACTCCGAGAGCCCATCCCTCTGCTTCACCGCCTCCTCTGCATACAATGCCAAAAAAATGTACACATTTAAAAACTTAAGAATGTGTTTGTTAACGTACGTATTTAGCTAAATCTGGACTTTTTGGTTAAATGTAGGAAAAAAAATACACTATTTACATTAAATCCGGGAAAACATACAAAATATAAGTAATTAATTTTACACTTAATATATGGAAGCCACCATTTCAGCTCTGTTCATTGCAGTCTGACTGACACTCGCCACTTCAAAAATAATTTTTCCGATTCCTAGAGTGATCGTCATTTATGCATTTATTTGAAATGTTCTATCCTTTTTGTGGACCTAGGATGTGCCCCACATCTTGCGCACCACTGGACTAGACTCCCCCCCCCCCCCAAAAAAAAAAAATCTACCCCTGTGAAAACAAAACCGAAAAAAAAACACAAGAGCATTAGCAGTGCACATGTGTCAAGTGAGTAACAGCTTTAGGGGGAGCATAATGCCATCACACAAAGACCGAGAAATTGCACATTTGGCCACACAAGTAGAAAACCACCATGCTGCAATTGTTCCTAAATGTATGACCAGCTGATCGGCCAGACTGCCACAGTATGAGTCACCTCGAAAAGCATGCACTGCACAATCTCAATAAATGATGCGCTTCAGCTAAACTATGTTATTATAAAAAAAGAAAGGCATAAACTGGTTGCCCTGTCCTTGCACTTCAGAGAGCTGATGACAATGTGTTTCTTTTTCACAAAGCACAGGGAAAACCCCCTCCTCTTTTTACCACTCAGACTCCCCACTCTTCATTAAGTGGATCTCAACAGTCAACTTTCTATTTGGCAAAGCCACTGTGTATAATTCCCTGATAGCTGACCTGTAAAACCAAGCAGATTCATCCACTCCTATACAAACTTCAGACGCCTAAACTGCTGCCACCCACCGACTTCTAAGAATGTACTGGAAAATGCAGACACGGTGCCGCAATTGACAAGCATCCATATTATTAAATTTACCCTCCAGTGGATTCACATTTAGTTCCATGACCTTCTTTGTTGTCTGCTGGGAAATATTTAATATAGAAACATAAGGAAAGTTACAAAACAGGAGGAAGCCATTTGGCCCATCAATGCTCATTTGGATGCATTGGTGTACAATACTGTTAGAAATTATTGAAAAATACATTAGTGTATATATATACAGTACTGTGCAAAAGTTTTAGGCCGGTGTGAAAACATGCTGTAAAGTAAGAATGCTTTCAAAAATAGACGTGTTAATAGATTATATTTATCAATTAACTAAATGCAAAGTGAGTGAACAGAAGAAAAATCGAAATCAAATCCATATTTGGTGTGACCACCCTTTGCCTTCAAAACAGCATCAATTCTTCTAGCTACACTTGCACAAAGTCAGGGATTTTGTAGGCATATAGTCAGGTGTATGATTAAACAATTATACCAAACAGGTGCTAATGATCATCAATTCAATATGTAGGTTGAAACACAATCATTAACTGAAACAGAAACAGCTGTGTAGGAGGAATAAAACTGGGTGAGGAACAGCCAAACTCAGCTAACAAGGTGAGGTTGCTGAAGACAGTTTACTGTCAAAAGTCATACACCATGGCAAGACTGAGTACAGCAACAAGACACAAGGTAGTTATACTGCATCAGCAAGGTCTCGCCCAGGCAGAAATTTCAAGGCAGACAGGGGTTTCCAGATGTGCTGTCCAAGCTCTTTTGAAGAAGTACAAAGAAACGGGCAACGTTGAGGACCGTGAGCGCAGTGGTCGGCCAAGGAAACTTACTGCAGCAGATGAAAGACACATCATGCTTACTTCCCTTCGCAATCAGAAGATGTCCAGCAGTGCCATCAGCTCAGAACTGGCAGAAAACAGTGGGACCCTGGTACACCCATCTACTGTCCGGAGAAGTCTGGTCAGAAGTGGCCTTCATGGAAGACTTGCGGCCAAAAGCCATACCTCCGGCGTGGAAACAAGGCCAAGCGACTCAACTATGCACGAAAACACAGGAACTGGGGTGCAGAAAAATGGCAGCAGGTGCTCTGGACTGATGAGTCAAAATTTGAAATATTTGGCTGTAGCAGAAGGCAGTTTGTTCGCCGAAGGGCTGGAGAGCGTGCGAATGAGTGTCTGCAGGCAACAGTGAAGCATGGTGGAGGTTCCTTGCAAGTTTGGAGCTGCATTTCTGGAAATGGAGTTGGGGATTTGGTCAGAATTAATGGTCTCCTCAATGCTGAGAAGTACAGGCAGATACTTATCCATCATGCAATACCATCAGGGAGGCATCTGATTGGCCCCAAATTTATTCTGCAGCATGACAACGACCCCAAACATACAGCAAAAGTCATTAAGAACTATCTTCAGCGTAAAGAAGAACAAGGAGTCCTGGAAGTGATGGTATGGCCCCCACAGAGCCCTGATCTCAACATCATCGAGTCTGTCTAGGATTACATGAAGAGAGAGAAGCAACTGAGGCTGCCTAAATCCACAGAAGAACTGTGGTTAGTTCTCCAAGATGTTTGGGCCAACCTACCTGCCGAGTTCCTTCAAAAACTGTGTGCAAGTGTACCTAGAAGAATTGATGCTTGATGCTGTTTTGAAGGCAAAGGATGGTCACACCAAATATGGATTTGATTTAGATTTTTCTTCTGTTCACTCACTTTGCATTTAGTTAATTGATAAATATAATCTATTAACATGTCTATTTTTGAAAGCATTCTTACTTTACAGCATTTTTCACACCTGCCTAAAACTTTTGCACAGTACTGTATATATATATATATATATATATATATATATATATATATATATATATATATATATATATATATATAATAAAAATTGTCAGTTGTATGTTAAAGCGCTTAAAAAATAGAATACAGAATTGAAGATTTTTTTTTTAAACAACAATTTATCTATTCACTTTGGTAACACAACTCAACAAACAAGAGATTCACCAAGTCTTTTTGGTGCAATTTATTTGATCATTAGCTACCTGTCTGCATGCCAACCACTGACTCCTCTCTCAGATTACCGTCAAGTACTTACATTTGTCTCTATAAAGTTTTTGTTTTCTCAGATCCAGCTTGCTGATAGAACTCCCAGCGGTTACAGGAGTACTGTTGGAAACTACTACATAAAACATTGTGTCACCTACTCTACATGCCAAACGTCATTCATTCCAATAATCGAATCATCTAGACACTAATAAAAAAAATGTCCAGTTTGATAAAACAACTTCATGTTTCCTACTTTCATGCCGAGTTAAGGCACATGACAAATCTTACCTTTCATGCACTTCCATTTATTCTGTGGGTCTTTTTTGAAAGAAACTCATGTTAAAGCAGACATCTGGTACTACACCGGGTTAAACAACATCCTTGTTTACTTGCCTTGTCTTTCAGTTCCTTTCACCGCAGTAGTGTCAAAGCATGTTACTGGCTGAAAGCATGTCAGTCAGTAGGGGAAGCAGCTGGTTATTTATTTATTTATTTATTTATATTTTTTAAATAATTTAGTCATTGCCAATTATTTTTATTATTTTCTCCCCAATTTGAAATGGCCAATTATTTTTAGGCTCAGCTCACCGCTACCACCCCTGCGCTGACTCGGGGGGGCGAAGACGAACACACGCTGTCCTCACCATGCAGCCACCCAAGAGCTACAGCGTCGGAGAACAACGCAGCTCTCGGGCAGCTTACAGGCAAGCCCGTAGGCGCCCGGGGTCGCTGGTCCGCGGTGACCCGAGGACACCCTGGCCGACCTAACCCTCCCTCCCCCCGGGCAGCGCTCGGCCAATTGAGCGCCGCCCCCTGGAAGCTCCTGTTCTCGGTCGGCAAAGGAATAGCCTGGACTCGAACTCGCGACGTCCAGACTATAGGGCACATCCTGCACTCCACGTGGAGCGCCTTTATTGGATGCGCCACTCAGGAGCCCAGCTGATTGGTTATTGACAGGAAAGAAGCCAGTGAAGTCAACCCCTAGGTGAAATGACCCAGAAAGTGCAAGACAGTCTAAAAGCGTGGGTTTGCAAAGATTTATTTGACCTAGAGTAGTATCAGATATCATGCTTTATAATGAAAATACTTTCTTTCAAAACTGCACATTTGTGCAGTAGCTATTGAAAGTGTGAAAAAGGTAAGATCTATGAAATTGTTTTGTTAATTATGATTACTTTAACATGGGACCTTAGCTAGTACTTTCCAAGACCCATCTTAAGATCCACTCCTACTGTTACAACTGAGTCAGAGAAGATTCCTGCTGTGCAGACCCTGCTCCACTCCAAAAATATTTCCTGAATTTTCTTTAATATGCAGAATGCTGTGTTTAGCTTATACAAGTTAAGACTGTATGCCATCTCCCTCTTTAGTAACATAGGAGTGTTCAATATGTACTGTATATCATGTATTGGTATATAACTATTGGACTTTACATGTTTATTTACTACAGTACATAAAGCAGTTACTTGAGCAATTGCTTTCCAACAATCACGCCAAAAATCTAACAAATGTGTTTTTTAGTTGATCAATGGCTGCCATCTTTAAAACACGTACATATATATATATATATATATATATATATATATATATATATATATATATATATATATATATATATATATATATTACATTGCAATGACATACTGGTTCATTAAACCGCCTAACTTTTTCTTGCAAAGAATGGCTGTAGAAGTATTTAAATAAAAAAATAAAAAATATTTTAAAAATAAAAAGTATTTAATTAAATAATACTTGCATGCCAGCACCGATATACAAGCTCCTGTTAAGAAACTACAATGCACTGAAGAACATAAGAAAAGTTTGAGAACGATAAAAGGCCATTCGGCCCATCAAGGCTCGTTCCTCGTTAGCACGTCAATGCACTTGACCAAACTCAATTTCTGCCAAATGAATACTCAGAGGCTGACCTGTGGAGAGTAGATTGCCTAGCTGGAGATGAGGATGCACTGTCAACATTTTAAAATCATTATTTTTATTTAGAAAAGGCGACCAGTGTTACCCAAACTGGACAGATTGTGTGAGTGCTTCTGGGAGCTGAACCACATTCAGAAATATTCTCTCCCAAAAAACCTTGACATCTGTCAAAGCAATGTTCACGTAACGTGAGGTTCTTAGGTTTATTTTGAATGCAACACTACCCTGATGTTAGATCTATCCTACATTTATAATCTCTATTCCTAATATCCACACTAACAGTGCCATAGAACCCTTGCTGTACAGACTTAGATTTTGGTTACATTATAGCAGCGATTGACAAATTCCAGCATGATAAATATTTTCAAATCTTGGGAACAGCTGGAGAAATTGCAACTATGAATAAGGGACACACAGCTCATCTATTGACATGTGCATTGATTCTAAACAGTGTAGCAGATTTTCTCCTTTCTATTGAAATGCTTCATACTATTTCTACTCTATCCTTGAAAAAGGCTACCAAGCTTAAACATGTTAAAAACTACTTTTCTGTCTAGATTTTGAGCATGGAATAAACATAACCTTGTACGCCAACATGACTCACTTTCTCACTCACTGTTTTACTTCATAGACAGTGTTTTTTTTCCTTCCTTATCAAAATATATATGCTGACAAATGTCTGTGGATCAACTAGTCAAGTTCTATCTAATATATTAAAAATGTTTTATTAGACTTTTTGGATGAATTAGGAGGCCAAAATGTGTACCACATGTGTTGGGTGATAAACACTAGGTTATCAGCATGGTAAAAGCCATTAAAAATAATTTAGTACCAAAAAAGTGATAGCCTGCTCCCACGCTTGCCTAATATGCATCACCTGAGAAAAACAAAACTCCTGTTTTTACCAGTAAATCCAGAGATCACTTTCTGTTTTGTAGTTCTCCTTGTCTCTGTAGTAAAATTGGTTACTACTGTTACTTGCTATTACTACTTTGTTCCTACATCAAGTACTATAGTTGTAATGTGCATTTGTTGTTCCAATTACTGTAACCTGCTATTGCTGCTTACTGTAGTCTATACTGCAAGTGTATTTTATATTTCTCATATTAACCCCATATTATATTTAACTGCTTACCTGTTTCATATCGAATGTTGTGTGTGTTGCGTATGGTTCTCTCATTAATGTTTCTGCCAAGTCCATCATTTGCCATGCTTGCCAACTGTTCCAGAAAGAAAAGAATGCTTCTGAAGAGACTCCTCAAGACTGATTGTGCGGGAGAAAGGCAGGGAAGCACATCACTGCTGCACAGTCTTCAGTAAACAAAACTTCTTATATGACCTTCTAATATGCTTCGCCATTTCACCATTTAGGAATCTTATCAGAGGCATTGTTTTTGATGAAATACTTAGTAAGCATGGGAAAATGTTGCTTAATAGGAAAATGTACATGCTGCAAAATCTCTTTGCTCCTTCGTCTCTGCTTTTAGTCATTTTTTTTTTTTACAACATTTCAGTTGGTCCACTCCCATTATTTCTCTTGCCATTAACCTCCATCAAATTGTGCTTTTCTTTAAATAAGATAAACCTGAAAACACAAAACGCTACATTGGTGGTTGGCCACTGGTTTGAATAAAAACCCTCTGGGGCCGTTGCACATAACAATATTAAATCACACAGAGAAGGACGGAGAATACAGTATTAAGAAGGCTTTAGGATAGAAGCACCAGTACATCCCTAACACCGTGTCTAAATTCTGCTCTTAATAATGGGCGTAGAGGCTACCACATACAAGATGTACAATACAGGTGTAATATCCTGTATTCCACATTCTAAATTGTAGAAAAGCATACAGTACAACCTTCCTTAAATCCTACTACAGTACGCCAAACTGATGCATCCACTTAGAAACATTTTTAAAGTAACTGCAAACTGTAAGGCCCCATAAAGCCACTACTGCAGCAGATTCATAGGTTTGCAAATTACAGATAAGGGGAAAAGGCTACATTAAAAAAGGCTCCTTGTGTGAGGAAGCCTTGGACAATCAGATACAGGGAATTGTTAAAATGCTTGAAACTTAGAGTGCTTGTACATTTCTAACTTTACCAAGCCTGCCACAAACAAGAAAGGAGAAGCGGTCAAGCAGGAGGTTACATTACAGTTGTATTTAATAGAAATAGTTACAATTCATAAGAGTAAGTGTAAATCTGTTTTGAAATCTCCAAAACTGCATTAGACAAAGAAAATGTAACGTTACCATTAGATAAACTTTTATTTCTTCAGATTTTAACATTACATGAGCCCACCAGTTGCAAGTGGCAGGCACTTATCTATCCTACAGAGGAGACGGATCGTATCTGTGAATGCAGCTAATCAAAAGTGTGGAATTCAACATTTAACCCAATAATATACAAAAACCTGAAATGTTCAATGCCATAAGGGGGTATCCATAAAATATAGAATAAATGTGTCCTATTTATTTTTTACCAAATAATCAATTGCCTAGTTCATAACATTTCCTATGCAAGCATACTTAAGGTTTAATGTTTTCTCAGTATTAAATCTAATGTCTTTCGTGAGACTTTGTTTAAAAAGAGCAATTCCCATTTTGCTTTAAAAATACAATGAAATTACAGTGAAAGAAAAAGCTGGTTCAAGTAGCCGAGCAATTAAAAGGCACATTGTCATAACACTGCCAGCCCGTTTTGGAAAACCTTATGAAAACGCATGTTAGGTCAAACAATTGAAGGCTCTGTTGTGGTTTGAAATTCTACCTTGCCTTCTGCTGGGGCAACAATGAGCCTTATAATACAGATTACACATTCTCACCTTCCACCATATCAAATGCTCTTTCACGGGTCCTATAAGCATCTTTTTTTTTCCAGGTGACAAGACAAATGCACACACAGCCTCACCTAAGAACACACTGATCCTGCCAAGCAGCAGCAGGATGAAATGCACCACTGTAACAATTCACTCTTTGTCCCAATCCAACACTATACCTACCAGCACTCTGATGCACAGCCAAGAAAAACCACTGTGTTGGGTTACAGCTCTTGTGCTCAAACAATCTGTGCTTGTGTTTAGTATACTACAATCTGTCTGCATTTTAGTCACTGCCAATCATCTGTAAGGATATAGTGTCTGGTTTTATATTTTATTAATTTATTATACAAGGTAAAAATAATGTTCAATGAGTGAGCAATAGCATAAAAAAAGGATTTATTTGGAGTGTGGCATTTGAAGCATCCATCCCAGATTTAAACATGATTTACAGAAGAATGAAAAACATGAAAGTATACATTAATACTATATAAAAACACACACGACTGCTCTAATTAAAATGTACCTAAAAAGCAAGCTACGAAAAAAAAAGTGTAAAAGATACCCTTTTTAATTGCTTTGGCAAAAAGTAAAATAATTGGGAATGTTTATTCTGCATTATTATATGTATTTTGCAAAACAACAAAAGTTTCTGATACTTGTCCAGAAATATCACTAATAAAAATGAACGTGGCTCCTCCTTTGTAAATAAAAACATAATTGTATTGAATAAAGAAAATAGTAAATAGTCAGCATGGTAATACTACAGAAAGGCAGTTCGACCTCTTCATTTAAATTTACTTTGAAAACACCACCTAGTTCTTAAGGGAATTTTTTCTAATTACCTATTCCTTTCAACTGATGTGCCTTCAAACTTATATGTGAAACGTATTTATTAAACAGTGAACACAAATGTAATTAATTAGTTTACATAATACAAATAACTGCGAGTCAAGTGCTTTTGATCTGCACAGAAAATAACCACAAACCATTCTTTGTTCCAACTATTCAGTTACAGGTCCTGAAGCAGCGTGACTAAAATTGTAATAAGAAATAGTAATACAAATGTCAAATGAATTATTCCCTCTTTTTTAATGAATGTGTGCGGCTGGTGTAGGCAAAGATGCTGCATTATAAAAGAGAATAACAAATATGTCAGTAACATACCGGTGCATTCTCCACCACAGCTTTAAATTTAAAATTGAAAGCAATCAGTATGATGGAAAAATGTATGACCATGACGCATATCAACAAAATATAATGAAATATTGATAAGTGGTATTTAAGACCTAAAAGGTAGGTTAATGAAGTGTTATTATCATGGTAAAGAACAATGAAATGACTGATTTACAGTATGTGGAACAACGCCTCGTGTTCTCAATATACAAGCATGACATATAGCCAGACGAATGTACAGACAGAGCGGCATCGCCATATATCGCCACAATCTGATACACCTAATAACTTATGCTAAATAATATTAATACCAAGTTTTATCACAATTGGATAAGTGGTCTGTCAGATGTATGCAAAAATGTAAGTGCGACATACAGATGTACAAATGCCTGGACAGACACCCGCACATATCCCCAGGATCTAATACTCATTAGAACTTGTGCTAAATAATGTCAATTATTGGATAACTGGACAAACAGATAGATGCGTGCATACAGCCTCCTCCGCTGCATCCCTGGCACCAGGGATTCCATACCACTACAGTAAGTATATTTCACGGTCAAGTTAACTAACCAACTTTTAAAAGGCACACAGTTCTCACAGGCCAATAACAACAGTGGCCAAAAAGCAATCTGTCTTTCTTGGCCCTTTACTGAGGCTTTACTTAATGAGTATTAGAATATGGATAGGAGATTTCCAGTAACCTGATTGGTCAATCAGGCAGGCTTAAACCACGATTAAGCCTGCCCGAATGTTGTATTTAAATTATGCTTAATCACTGTTCCAAATCAATCCGACAGAAATCACAAAAATACATATTATGTATATAATACATATAAAATACATATAAATAATTTTTTTTTTTTTTTTTAACGTATCCATATTCTAATAGCATTTGAGCCCTCAGGAGCGGGCTTAAATCGTGTGGTAATGCCTATCTCGTTATGTTAATGCCCGAGCCAAAGGCTGGGGCATGTAACTGCACGAGGCGGGCATTACCACACGATTAAGCCCGCTCCTTTCAGGCACAAATGCTTAATTAATGAGATTAAAATGCACAAATATATACCTCAGTCACATCCAATTGAAGTAACCTTAGATAATGTAAAATACCATCTTTCAATCTAATCCGGGTTAAATGCAAAACATCTATCAAAAGACCCTTCAACTGTCTAAATCACAAAAGTTAAACTGCAAATGTTGACCCCTCTTTATCAAAGTTCTTGCAAGGGCGCCAGGTTGATGGATTTGTGGCAGCAGTCATGGCTGCAGTTGACTGAAGGATTCAGATATCCTCTCGGGTCATGAAGGGGTCAGACGACAGAGATAGTTTTACATCCAAGCATCGTAATCATTTCAGCCTTATTTTGTATGGCCTGTTTCCTCGCCCTGTACAGCACCCCCTTCTCTACAATGGCTGTTACATCAGGGCTCAGATAGCAGGGGAATATTAGTCTCAGCTGCAAATGAGCAGATGAACCCTGGAGGCTCAAGTTCTGTTTACCAGCTCGACTGACAAGCAGGGTTTGCTGTAGCACAGCGAGACGTACAGTATCTACCCCTGCAGCATTTCAAAATTTCTGACATTTTCAGGATTGAAAAAACGTAAATCTCCATGTGGGCATATTATTTACTGTTGTCTTTCTTGAGTTCAGTTGATAGAGCATTACTCATACCTACAATAATACCTTGTTCTAATACCCCGTCTGGACTAGTCCGAAATTAGTTTATCGATATATATGTATACATAGTGTAAACAAATTTACTTAAGTACCTTTAATTATCAGGCACAGTAAACCCTGCCGCAGTCCTTCATAAATGTTTAAATTTGTGATTTGATACCAGAACTGCTGAAAAGTGGCCTTGGCTTTGTGCAGCAGACCGAAGTAGGTTCTGTATATTAAATTAAGCACATCCCAGACTTCATTCGACACACCACAGGCACAGCAAGCTTTTGGCAAGACTTCAGCTATATAGGAGTTCTAACTTTTTAAAGCAACGCTACGATCGTTGACAGTCAGTTTAGGAATGTCCCTTATTCGGGGAATCTTGAGAGGAGTACCTAGTTTTTTAAATTTTTTATTAAAGTAACGTTTTATTAAATAATCTTATTCCTGCGAATCAGATACTTCATTTTCACAGGGGAATTTTTATATTTTCCTCAAAATATTTTCCCCAAAAAACTTTGGTCCTGTATAGACAAATAGGCAGAAGAGCCCTAGCCTTGAATCTGAGGTCTGTCCTTGGCGCACTTTGTGAACTTGGGCCAAATTGCTTGACCTCTGTATGTCTCAGCTATAAAATGTATTTAGCAGATGCCTTTATCCAAGGCGATTTACAGAGACTAGGGTGTGTGAACTATGCATCAGCTGCAGAGTCACTTACAACTACGTCTCACCTGAAAGACGGAGCATAAGGAGGTTAAGTGACTTGCTGAGGGTCACACAATGAGTCAGTGGCTGAGGTGGGATTTGAACCGGGGACCTCCTGGTTACAAGCCTGTTTCTTTAACCACTGGACCACACAGCCTCCTAATATTATATCAAAGTTAGTGAATGTGGAGGAAAGCTATCAAGGTTTTCCTTTTTAAAAAAAAAAAAAAAAAAAATCGATGTTTAAAAATGAAATTTACCACCTTCAACCCTATTTAAAATGTGTTAAGCTGAATAACTGACAACAAAACGACAGCTTTGAATATGATTAATTACATTCCTTTAGTAGCTCAATTTCTACTCCTTTGTGAGTATAGTTTATTTGTCAGCGTTCAAAATGTGTACTTTAAAAGCTACATGATCAATGTCTTTTATCATTTGTCACTGTTTAAACAAAATGCTATTTAAAATCAGCTGTGCTCCCTACACTACAACTGTTCAAAGACTGACAGTGCCTCCTGCTGGCTATTCTATATACATCAAGAGCAACTGCATTACAGAGTGATCTCTGTTTCTGTACGCCAAACTTTGATTTCTTCTGTGTTAAATCATATGGACTGATTTTATCCTCTTACAGAAGGTATATCTGACAGCGACTCAAGCCTGCGATTGTTATTTACAGCTCTAAACAGAAAAAAAAGAAATCATTTACACTTAATTATGCATCAATGATGCCCCGTTTCTTTTTAGTATCTACTTGCTATTCAACGTACACTTCCAAAAGACGAAGTGGGGCGGAGTCTGTTAATAACCTGTGACACTTCACTTTCAATATTCTTGGTAGGAACATCAACACTGATTTTTCACAATTGCATCAAGATACTAAAATGCACAGTGAACAAAAATACCATTACAAATGGGCCCCATTTTCCAACTTTGCATACAGTAAAAAACATAGTAAACACTCTGATCATATTTGCCTGTCAATCCGCACGTCTGTCCTAACAGTCGATGCAACACATCCTGTCGATGCAACACATCCTCTCGATTGCCTGTCTTAGCAAATTGTGTTCCAAGATGAAGTCGCTCACGAGTAAAATACACTGTGCCCCATACTGTGCTACAAAGGCGTGACATGCTTTACTTTACAAAGGAACATTCTAAGAATGCTTCAGCAAGATCAAAGGACAGTGGAAAAATGTATTTTAGGAAATAAGAACAGGATCTAAGGAAAATTTAACTCCACCGGATAAAAGGCACACTGTGTAGAAGCCTGGCCATCAAAGAAAATAAACACGCATCATGCAATTGCCTATGCATAAGATTTTAAAGAATAGTTATAAATGGAATATATGGGTCAGAATACAGACATAGACATATTTTTGTATGGGAATATATTCTGACCCATATAATTTTTGTATATATTCAATGCTTTTTACCCTCTTTCTTAAGCTGTTCTTGCTTGGCTGAGACAGTTTCGTTCTTGTAAAATACGACACGGTGCTGTAGAAAATGGCTATGTGTCGTGGAAAACTTGGTTCAAAGTCGTGCCCATTTATTTATTTATTTTACTGACAAGATTAAATTTTTCAGGTAGCTGGTGAAATTCTCTCATTTCTACCACTGAAAGCAAATATAACCTTGTAAGGTTTATGTCGGTATGTGAAATGTGAAATTGCGTACCTGACATGCATGACACAGTCTTGACCCAGGTAGGTTCTGACCCGGGTAGATAATGCTAGTGTGAAAGGGACTTAACTATTTGTTTTAAGTTTGCTTCACACCAGAAAAATTGAAGCAAACTTCAGTTTCTTTTAAGCGCTCAAACGTGTTTGTTTGGTTCACTTGCAGCTTTATCCAGATGGTTTCACATTGCACTTTTCCAAACACACTCGGCTCTTGCCGATTACTATAGCAGAAGTTCTCTCTGGAAAAACTTTTTCCATCATGCCCAACATGGAGAATACTTTACATGATGTGGTTGTGCTGTTGTCCATGTTATTTTGGTTTATTTGGAGCAAACAAAATCAAATCATTGCCGAAGAAACACAACATGCTGAAAGAGCGTCAAGTATTTGTGCTATTTTGGAGGAAATGCCAGAGACAATCATGATTATGAAAATTAAGTTTGTATATTGTACATTCAACCAACTGCAATTTAGCGGTTATTGATAATAGTAATAGCTTGTTGTAAATGTTGTACGTGTGACAGTGTGGTGAGATACAGATGCAACAGCAGCTGGTTTACTGTAAACTCAGGCGGAGCAGCGCAAATGCAACAGTAAGTAATGTCTGTACAGAAGGTACCGCTTTGTCTTGGCACAGTGTTTTCCCTGCGAGTGTATATGGCACAATTATAATAAAGTCAGACGTAATATATGTGCTAAATCATGATTCAGTTGTCATGTCATACTTTCCTTTGTTTGTGACAGTTATTATGCTTAAAGAACACACTTGCTGCAATAGTAATTAAATCTCAAACACTATTAGCATAATTTCATTGAATAGCCCAGGGTTGCGCCAGTTAGTAAATCAGCCGGGTCTATTCAAAGCATTTAAAAAAAAACAAAGGGGGGGGGTCTTTATGGATCTTTCGCCACCTGGTGGCTGCATACTGTATGCAGGCCATTGCAGAATATTTCACATTTTCCAACAACACCCACTTTGAAATGAAACAAGTGAGAGATATAATGCCAGGCAGGTTTCAAGTTTGCAATGCATTTTGTGTGATCTGTTATTGATAGATGCCAATTAAATACTCATTTATGTGCAAGAAATTGTTCTGGAATTGTATTAAATAAACCATCAAAATTAGATATAATTTGGTGCAAAATGGTAAAGGGTTGTAGTAAGAGATAAAATGGGACTATAGGGAGAGCAGGTAGAGCACCATATCCAGAGGTTCTCACACCTTTTGTGCAGGGGATCCCTTTGTAATGATTTAAAATGATATCCCAAATGAAACTGATCAAACAAGAAAGAAAAACTGTACTGCAGTGAACTTAAATGTATATTGTCTGTAAGTATCACAAAGCCTGTCTCTCACCACATCAGTGAACGGCCACTTTTTGAACATTAGATAGATCTGTTTTACAATCATTTTCTGGGTCTGGAGACCACAAAGGTTATCCAGGGGTTCAAGTGGAACACAGTTTCAGAAACGTTGCTTTAAAAGGTTCACTTATTTGTTTGACAGGAAAAGATCCACCTATTATTATATGTTGCCATAGATGCTTATTAGATATGCTCCAGTCAAGGGTTTTTTCAGTGGATTGTTTTGTGTGCTCATCTGCCACCTGCTGGTCAGGTTTAAAAATACAACATTTCAAAGGGCTTGGTGTGAAAGCACTTGTCTGAGTGTTGCAACAGTCACAATTGCAGAAAAAAAATAGTTATTGCCAAATAACAGACAAGTAAACTGCCTTTCAAAGATCCTGCTATTCTTGTAAACTCCAAACAATGTCCACTTGGATGACTGTGGAAAAAGTGCAATATATCATCATCTTGAGATTAGAAGATTACACTTCAAGTGAGAAAATTCACATTTTCCATTAAACATGGGAGTCATAAATGCATCCCAAAAAGGAGGTTTTAATGCTGGTCACATTTAAATATAAAACAATGTGAATACAAAATAGAAAACATTTAATACAGTACAAACGGTACACATATAACAGAGATCGGGTTTCTGTAGTTATTCACTCACCTACGGCTGGTTTTCTTATCCCTTTCCTCCTTCTCTCTGGTCTCTGGTTTGACATCTTCATTTTTGTCTTTTTTCAGTTTCTTTGAGATCCTATCTTTCATTTGCTGCCTTTCCTCAGTGTTGCAATCATTGTCATCATCTTCTTCCTCCTCCTCCTCCTCCTCCTCCCCCTTTCAAACATTAAAATAAAGGGGTTACACCTGATGAAATCATTTCATAAATGTTACTTATTCTGCTTTCTACAGTGGTCTCTATGCAGGTTCTAAAGAAGCATGTCATAGGAAACATAGCTGTATGTTTTCATTTTAAAAATACATTATCTGGTACCATACTTGGTAAAAGAAAGCTCAGATTAGTGTTTTATACTTGCACTTTCTACAGTAGGTCATTTTACCTGGAGTGTAAAATTCTCTCCTCTTTTACACTTTCTTGTCTGTTATTAACCAACCAGCTGTTACCCTTAAAGACGGAGGTGTTTTGTACCAGTGACATGCTTGGATTCCCAAAACATTGCTGAAGTGAAACGACCTTCAAAGTGTAACACACTGCCTGAAAACTGGGAGTTTTCTTTAGCCTACAGTAGCATGGTACCAGATACAATTCTCAAAAACAAAACAAAACAAAAACAAAACATGTCAATTAAACATGTGCTTCTTTCAAAACTGCACCGGTGAGACCTACATAATGAATGGAAGTGCATGAAATGTAAGATTTCTGTTTAGTTTCTCCTAACCCCTCTATGATGTAACAATACCATTGTTTTTTACAGTAACATTAAGAAAAATTTGGTGAATCTGAAATTGTGGCATCACATTTTTCCAGGACACCCCTCAAATCAATACTATTACACTTTTTATAAGTTACATAACATACCTCAAAAGAATACCCTCTTTGTCTTTTAGACTTTTGTGCCCTGTAAGAAAAGTTAAATTATAGTTAGCATCTCATACAGTCAGTTACAAAAAACATTTAATTTGACAGAGTATGAAGAACATTTTACATTTGTTTTGTAAAATAATAATAAAAATAATAAATCCGAGCACATAAGTTCTTGTTTTTACATGTTTTACATTTCAGAAAACAAACCAAGAAAAATATAACGTTGCACTGGGGTAGATCAATTTCAGGTAAACTATCCCTGTTAAAAATGTATCTAGTATTACTGTAAATACCAACAAAAGAAATATTAAAAAACAAAAACAAAAACAAAAAAAACTAAAACTAAAAAGAAACTACATTTCACCAGAGCCAATTAAATAAGCCAACAGAAATACAATCGCTCAAATGGTTTTGGATATAGGAGGTACTGAAAGTCTTTTAAAGCAAAAAAACAGATCAAACCTGACTGATTTTTTAATTTTCTTTATTGATATTAAGCAGTCTGAAAGAGCATTTTATTTGACACAATGAAATACAATAGTGCTGATGTTACACATGGATGAACCATCTGTGAGAAATAAGACATGGAGAAAATTATATTGAAACACGGAAAATCACAACACAATTCAGACCACTAATTAAAAGAAGACCTTGGGGATAAGAAGGCATTAAAAGCAAACTAATTACATAAATGTAACAATAAAAAAATATTAATTATACCGGTCTACAGCAGGAATTGAACTCAATCTTGGGTCACCTTTCAGTAAATCGTGACTGCTCTTGCTTCTTCCTTTCATACTCTAGAACAAACAAACAAAAAAGCACTTAAGCACACACACACACACACACATATATATATACACTGTATATATATATATATATATATATATATATATATATATATATTTATATATTTATTTTTTTGTGATCGTTGCAGAACCCAGACATAAATAGCAATACCAGTAATACATTTCAGAAATGAATTTAGAAGGAATCACTATTTGATTACCTGGCTGACTTTATTTACTTCTACTTCTTCCTCTTCTGCTTCTTCGCCAAAAGAAAGCAAACTGAAATTCCTAAAGAAAATAAAGACGGAAATGGAAATATTATACAAATGTTGAGAAATACCATGTACCGTTTAAATGCCTTTCAACAAATGAATTCCGGTATAGTATAGTATAGTTAGTTCAAATGGTTCCTTCTGGGGAAGCAGAGGAGCGTAGATACCTGACGAAGGCAACCGAGTAAAAAATCCAATTACCAAATTATGAAAGAAGCTTCAAGTGGACAAACCCAATGTACAAACTAACTGACAGCTGCTGGAACAAGGTCGCCTCTGCACTGCACACAAAAGACTGCCTAAATGGGAATATAGCAGCAAAAACAAAAGACCCATTCACAAAGCCTTAACTTGTCAAAGTCACGTTTTAATGGGTCACAAAAATCCACCTCCAATAAATAGCCAGTAGCCAAAATAATTCATAATTTTACACTTTAGTGAACCTTACACTGCATGTATGTAAAAACAAAAAAAAAACCCTCTAGATCCTGATACTCACACGTCCTGATTTATATATATATATATATATATATATATATATATATATATATATATATATATATATATATATATATATATATATATACATACACACACACGTAAAAGTGTTAAGGGACCTTCACTAATTCAGTCTTTTCAATATGTCACTGTTCTCTGATGTGCAAGTCATCCTGAGAAATAAAAGTGCTGATTGTGTTATTGGGATAGAATATGTCCATTTATGAGGACTGAATGACTGATCTATTGTTTAAGCTTCTCTTATCCCCTCTCTAATATGCAAATTGAACAGCTACATTATTTTAGAAAGCAACTGAGAGCACAGCACCTGTGGTCCGACAGAATATATGCAGGTTGCTTAATCGGGGTACGCACAATTTGTATGCACAACAAAACATGAAAGCAGTTAATAGATGAAAATGGTTGCATATTTCTCTGTGTACTTGACATGCAATCTGCCAAGGCAATTTATTTTATAAAATGTCATCTCCATGAAGATGTTCTTACCGGCATCTCAAGAGTCAGTCTGCTGAGATACACGCGTTTGAAATGATTGAGCACAATAAAAAATATATATATTATTGTACATCTAACATGTTTTTAATTTGACCAATGAAACAAGTACTCTGCAGGCACTTGAAAAAGGTCCAGAAGGATTTATTTTATTTTTTTAAATTCTAAATTAGAAACAGGTAGATCTACTGGAACCCCTTTATATAAATTCAGAGGGATGCTATGATAAAATATTCTAAATATAAAAAAGTCCAAAGATCTCAGATGCAATCCTCTCATTACATGAAAAACAGTGAAAACGAGTTTGTTATAATATTAGAAAGATACATGTGACAAACCACACCACACAGTATGCGTTAAATTACAACACAAATAATGCTGACAGCTTATCGTCGGACTCAGCACCAGTGTGCCACATTCAAGTAATTGACAAGACAGATTGTATAAAACAAATGAAGATTGATAAATATATGATCTTTACAGATAAACACAAATGAACAATGCCAAACCTACTGATGGAAGCAGGAATGAATGGAGCCCAGAGCAGAAATCATTTTCAAATGGCCTTTAGAGTCTTCAATTCTTGTGATTAGGAGAGCATATCCTAACATGCAGCTAATCACGTACCTTCATCTCTATATAGCACCTGGTTTCTTTAGTTTACAGTGCCATTTTGCTCACCTCTGTTTGTATGTTGCTGCATCTGATCATTTTTTGAAGAAACAGATCAATTATTATTCCTGGCAGTACTGTAATGATTCCAAAAACTATTATCCTACAATTAAGTGACACGGTACAAATGTCACTGACAGCATTGTAAACCGCCTTTCACCAACTCAAATTAGTGATCAGTTGAAACCAGATTCAGAGCTGAAAGACCAAAACACTTAGCATATAATACCCATAACTATAGAAAGAATTGAGTGTACTTGGAGACAGTATACTAATATAAAATAAAAAACAGCTTTGTCTCAAGACTGTGCTGTACTTGGTCCACCCAGTAGATATTGCTTAAACAAAGAATAATGAAAAAAAAATTACTTTGTGGCTTTGGACTGAAATTTCTTTCCGTCTTCCTTTTCTTTTTCCTTTTTAATGTTTGTTATTGCCCGTGGAACTATGTCATCAAAGGGACTGTGCAACACCTGCAAGAAAATATTTCACACAAAAAATAAAAGAAATCTCATTATTGTGAGATGGACTGCAGATATTTTTAGTGGTTCAAACCACCAGACAAGCACTTTTTTGAGTAACTTGTCACAGTAACAGTACTTTGAAAAATCTTGAGGATTGTTGATTAAAAAGTAATGTTTTATTTACCTCAGTAGATCGTACTTTGTGTGCATTAAGTGGCCTTTCATCTTTATCCGTTTCCACTTCTGCTAATCGCAACATATTGTACACTGTATCTCCTGTAACCTATAAAACAAACCAGCATTTTACAGGTGGATTCTACCTTGCAAATTCTACATTAACTTTATACACACACATATGTAAAAAGATCCAACCCAAAATGAAAACTGGATCTAATGCAGGAAATATTTAAGCCACATTTTTATTACCTTTCCGAATATAGTGTGTTTGTTATTAAGCTCATCTGCACGGCCCAATGTAAAGAAAAACTGGCTGCCATTATCATGGGGTCCAGCGTTTGCCATGGCAACCAGTCCTCTTCTGTTGAAACGCAGCCTGGAATGGAATTCATCCTACAATTTAAAAATAGAAGATATATCTATCAAGGTCTTTCAGAATGAAAAGAGTCTTGCCATAAAACACATTGTCTAACTTTCTTATTTTCAGGCTTCTGTTGATGTACTCAAGGATACAGCCATTTAAATTGTAAAAGCCAGCAAAACAACAAACAATATAGTTTAACACCTACTTAAGAACCCAGAATGTATTAATCTTAAACATGATTATACATTGTCACTGGACCTTTCTCAGAGCTGCATCACTAAAAATCATGATTATACATTGTCACTGGACCCTCCTCAGAGCTGCATCACCAAAAATCATGATTATACATTGTCACTGGACCCTCCTCAGAGCTGCACCACTAAAAATCATGATTATACATTGTCACTGGACCCTCCACAGAGCTGCACCACTAAAAAGTTTGTGGTTAATATTAATATTACTAAGCAAGCCGATACCATATGACCTGCAGAGAGGCCCAGCCGTAAGCCTCTTGCTCTGCTGACTGCGTGACTGAGAGTATGCCTTGCACAAGCAGCAGGAGTACCAGTACATCAACAAACCCTGACAGCTTGCTCCACCAAATGCACTCCACAAAGCAGCGAATAACAAACCGAATGGTTGAAATGATGGCTAAAAGACACATTGACTATCAGCACTGTTGAGGGACAGGGCTGAATAAATAATGAACAAAAAATAATAATAACTTGACTTTTAGTTAATGACATTCAATGACTTAACATCTACTCTGTACTACATTATTTATAAAGCTTCTTGTAACAGAACGTATACCAGGACCGGGAGGTATGCACTGTATTCAATATGACATGTTACATAATGGACACATGTATTTATATTTTATAGTTTTCCAATGAAGACATAATTTATTGATTCATTATAATTTGTATGTTGCCTTTAATTCTTTAATACTTAATGGTATTATGCAAGCATTATTTTTAGCCAAACACAAACCTATATTGGCAAATCAGCTTTTTTTTTTACATCCTGTTGGTTTTGCTAAGAGATATGGAAGAAAACATTTTACACTCTTGCTTAAATAAATGTCTTTGACATAAGTTCCACTAAGTTAGTCCAGATCGGTGAGGTAAATGATACTGTTTAACATTATTCTCCGCGAGACTGAAGTGCAAGGCGACCCATTTTAATATTTACTGCAGCACATGACTTTAAACTTAAAAGATGTAATACAGGAAAGGGGACTTTGAATAGATGTCAAAAAAAAAATGAATATAAGGAAAAGGGAAAATGTAACAATTAAGCCTAAAAGTTATTGTTAAGAAGGTAAAGACAATGTGAGTCAGCTATGTTGAAAATGCTTGATAACATCCAACAGCAAGCGAACACAGTAAACTACTAAATACAGTAAAAAGGATGTATCAGGTAATTTAGCACATCCCTTAACCAGACATAATATTAAGAGGAAAACAGCTTTTAGTTTTTGTATCACTAAAATGACAGGCCATCTAAACACATAAGAATTACACAGAGCTTCTCCTCTTTGGACTAGCATTAACGTTTGATCTCCAGGCAACATTACATTCTGAACTGTTAAGGCATTTAATGAAATACTCATTAATGCTCTTGAGATTACTTACCTTAAAGGGGCGTCCATAGATGGATTCTCCTCCAGTTCCTGTTCCAGTGGGATCCCCTCCCTGCACAATAAATTCTGGGACAACACGGTGGAATATTGTACTGTCATAGTATCCTGAAAAGAAAGAATTTCTCTTGATAATTAAGACTGTACAATCTTTTTTATTATCACATAAAAACTTTCCCATTTTCTGAATAGATTAAACAAAAAATTAAAAAGTTCATAGGGCCTAATGTTGTTATGCTAGGTTAATGGATAATAAATGGCCTAATAATAAATTAAACAAATATTCTTGTCAAATAACAAAAAATGAGCAAAAGTCATTAATGCTATGAACACCAGTAAAGACAATCAATTCTTACCTTCCATGCAAAGTTGAACAAAATTCCTGCATGCTTTTGGGGCCTCTTTGGACCACAGTTCAATATCAATATCACCCGCCGATGTCTTTAACAATACCTGGAGAAAAAAGCAATACAATCGTACTGTACATCTTAATGAGTGATAAACCAAAACTTTAACATCATCCATTTCCCAAGGGTGGTCATCACTGGTCGAACATTTTAGTTTTGAAAAATAACATAACATGACATAAAACCGTTAACAAAATGGGGAAATATACCAAGAGTTCAGTACAACAGTTTAAATATCACATTTAATTATTGTGTGATCTATTCTGCATTCATGTGGATACTTTCAGTTCATTTAACATACATTTTGTATACTGTATTATGCAAATTATTTTAATTACTCTTGTTTTTATCCAATAGAATTCAGCTATTGTCAATAAATGACTTTCCCATACATGACAATAACATTTTTGAAAATGTCCACCTTTTCCTAACAAATTACTGGCTTTCAATTTCTGGCAACAGTTACGAGGAGGTACTCCTGGGGTAGATTAACCCCCATTCTAGGGCTCTGGCTTCTGGACTATCCTCCCCACCCCCAATTAGTGTCAGGCATACAGTATACTGTACATTTCAATGCAGTGCCAAGGCTAGTATTACTGTACTCCTGAGAGCTAAGAAATGTATGACTTTTCTGGAAAGCACATACAATTTTTTTTGTTCTTTTTAAACATCAAAATTAGTGTCATTATAGTCTCCTTGCAGTGCTTGAACTAACATCATAATAACTCAACCTGATACAAAAGTAATTCAGTGTTCATTCTCCTTGATAAATCAGCACAATGGAACTACAGCTATGGCCAAAAGTTTTGCATCACTCTGTAGAATTAACTAATGTTGCTTCATAAAGTCAAATGAAACCTGATGAAAAATGGTACATGAATTGCATACCGCTTTGTAGTGTTCGATATACTTAACGAAAATCTGACAAAATATAAAAATGTGACATTTCGAAATCTAACACGAAATTACTGTACTACTATTATGGATTCCGGTAGACTTTTGCGATATCATTTTATAGTTTCTTTGATGTTAAATGAAAGACCAACATTATGTTTTGTTTTTTGTTTTTAAATTATGTCTCAAAATTAAATTTCTACTTGGTGCAAAACTTTTGGCCATAGCTGTATATATAAGTACTAAACCTAGAACGCCTGTGCTACCCAGCATTAAAATAATCCTACTGAAAGCTACAAGTATGTGGGCAACATTCAAACTATAGGGATAGATACAGATCAAAACATAAGCAAGCACAACCACAAAAACACTTCAGGAACAGAGTTTATGCTGTAGTCACTGCAATTTCCACAAATATTGTTATTTAAAAAATACAAGATACTATACATTTTAGAGAGCATTTTAGTTTTTCTTTTTTTTTAATATTTAATATTTAACAAATAATATTACAAACCCAATGTATCCTCCTGTTATCAAATGCATTGTTCCCATATTGGTCTTTATTATACATTTTCCAAATAAAGAATCCTGTGGTTGGTCTATTCAGTATTTATCAGTTTCTTGTTGAATTCTTAATAATTTACTCAAATAGTGAATATTAACTCATATTGCAGGTGAGGTTTGCTGCTTTCATGCGATGAAATTAAACAAAACAGGATATTGGCAAGCGCAGTGTGGCTTAAAAACTCTACAGCATGTAAATCAAAAATCTGTATCTCACAGATCAGGTTTTAAAAGAATGCAGCGACTGTGGTCGCTGTATCAGATACAAAATTAATCTGGCCTACATTAGATTTTTCAGTCCCTGAGGAATAAAGCAGGGATCATTTTTTTGCTCAGTTCTTCATTGAAGTGTTGGACACATACGGCAGCAGCATTTTGTTTCCTTGTATTTAATGATAAAAAATGTGCAAATTCCATAAATATTTATAAGAGCATTATTCCAAAGCATTCAACATACTGTACAGTTTCCTGATGAATACATCCCAATCAACTGGCATGTTGATCATCACCTGGCTCCGACCTGTGCCGCTTGCAGATTCATAACTGTGTCCCTAATGCTCAGATTCTGCATCCACCTTTACTGTATTCACACTACCTAAATAATACACGATCATCATGTCTTAAACATTGATTAATTATGGTATAGAATACTTTCAATTATAATGAAAATAAAACACTTTTGTTTGAATGCGGATGTGTGTATTTTTGTTAGCGCTGCATAAGCTGGTTATTGGATTATTCTGCAGCAAGCAGATGCTGTCACAAAGGCAAGGGTGATTGGTGTTGATTGCCATGGTAATTTAGTAATTCCATTTTAAACAACTGAAAGAAACAGCTGCTTGAATTTGCACTGATTCCTGCCGACTGCTTTATTAGCCTCAGTGGAGAGCAGCAATCAGCATGAATTCAAGCAGCTGTTTGGTCAATTGTTTCAACTTGAATGGTAAATTAGACCAATCAGTATCACTGACCCACACTTGGGTGTCGGCATATGCTTACTAGAGAGTGATTCCCTTTTTATTAAAGTAATTGTATCTAACAAAATAGTTCCATAAATGTTCTCCACCATGCATATCCATTTATACAAATCTGAAATCTGCAGCTTTGAAGCAAACATGTATTTTAATTTTAAAACATGATATCTGGTACTACACCAGGTTAAAGAAATGTCTGTTTGCAAGAGGTCAGCCCTTCACTGGTTTCTTTCCTGTCAATAACCGATCTGCTGCTTCCCATATTTACTGACATGCTTTAACCCAAAAGACACATGGGGTGAAAAGACCAAGGAGGCAAGGCAGTAACAGACTTCCTGGAGGGCAAGCAAACTTAGTAGTGTAGTACCAAAAAAAACAAAAAAAAAACAGGGTGCTTTAACAGGTGTCTTTAAAAACTGCACATTGGAGATCTACGTAGCTAAGGAAATGCTAAACCATATTTGATTTCCTGGTGACCGAAATGCAGAGTTGGTCGTCTGGCTCAAAGATTTCGTGAGATATTTTACCCCCCTAAAATTTCAGGGTAAAGGGAGTAAAAATATTTGGCGTCTCAGGCGTTATCTTGAGACCTGTAAAGGTTCCTGATGTGTTTAATTTTAGAATATTTAAAAATATCTAAAACATCATCTCTATAAAAATAAGTTTTTTTCCCCTCCTTTCCCTTTAATAACATTTCATGGGCTGAATATCTTGAACTAAACATTTTAATTAACTTGACAACATGTTAATTTCTTCTATTTTTACAATGTCTGCAGCACTGTAATAGTTTTGTGGCAGGTTGGACAACCTCCCACAATCGTTATACTAGCTCCAGTCTAAGTGCTGGAAAAGTCACCTGGCTGAAATGCAGGGGACTATTAATCTGGAATTAGTGGCCTAGGATTCATTGCACAAAGACGTCAGTAGTTCATTAGGTGTCGTTTTTATTGAGGGCAAATACATTTGTATTATTCCTGCTTGGGATGTGACCAAGAAGAAATCCTTTGTGCGTCTCTCCAGATGCGTCGAACTGCTAAGCAACGGCCACTTCAATCAAATCTGAAGAGTCGAACTGTGATCCATTTGCGAACTGATCCACATGTGAAATGTTGTTAAGACAAAGTACTATTTCTAGCTAAATCCTCTGATACTGCAGACAGTAATAATATGAAGCTTAACCAGTAACATATCCATAATAACTAAGCATGCAACACAGACAGTACCTCTGCAGTGCCAAGTGCAAGAGACCTGCTGTGTGCGTGACAGCTTCTGTAACGAAGACTGCATCTACTCAGTCAAACAAGTATTCAGCAGCAACAAGCATATAAAAAAAAAACATGACATCAGAAATCACTTGTGCTGTATAATTTATTACTGTACTACTAAACAAAAACAAACACGTTGACTTACCTTTCCATTTGTTGGGGGTTCTTGTATATAAATGTTACTCATTGTTTTCTTCTGGTTGAAACAATTAAATTATACAACTGAAAACAGACAGAATAAAATATAAAAATATTTTCCCTTCGACTTCTGACAATAATAACAACACACGAGCTAAATCAGAGAAAGCAATGTAAATATACCGCCATGTTATTGAAACACAAACTCACGCATGGGAAAAAATAGGGGTGAGTTCACGACCAAGGTGTGCACATTTAAAACATCAAGAAAATAAATCCAATTAAACTATGTGTTAATAAAAATTAACTACATTTATTAAATACATAAAGGTTAATTATTACATTCTTACGGAAAAACGTCGTATTATATGTATTAATTTTTTTGTCCACCCCTTCAAAATTGGTAACTTCACTTTGGTACATCGGGTGTCACAGGCTAAAAATTCCCAGCGGAACGTTACCAACTTCAAAAATTGTAAGTGATGCTATGACATGATTCATTTGTTGTATGACTGGACAATAATATTATTTATTAAAAAAAAAAAAGATTGAATAATTTTAGTAAATGTCACTCCATGATTTACAGGGCATAACACGGTTTTTATTTATTATGAATAATAAACTGCGTATATGATTATTACTGCTTCAGGTTACACAGACATGTGGGGCATTGTTTGTGTTATGCTAGTAAAAACATGGTTATAATTAGGTCTAAACGAGTTGTACTTAAAAAAAAAAAAAATGCTGGTAAAATAACTGGGGGAAAGTAATGGCATGTTTCATTTTTTTTTTTTTTTTTGTTTCCAGTAGGACCGAACTAACTGATGAAACATTGAGCAAGTTTTGAAAGTGTTTGAATTTTGGTGTCCGGAGGAGCAACTATAGTCGCGTTCTTTTTAAAAAAAATCCTCAACATGGCATTTCCAGGTTGTTATACTATTTAATATTATACATTTATGTGTACAGATTCGAGTCATTAGATATCAAGTAATGCTTAATACTGTCAGGTAACTAATCACGTACACTTTGTGTGTCAGCGTGTGCACTGAGTGCACGGTGTTACGCGCAATAATATAATATCCTACAATATGCTCTATTTACATTATATGAGAAAAAAAAAAAAAAAAAACAGGACATCATTGGTGTGTTTTGTTTTGTCACCACCGACTTGGCGGGATTCATACGCGATTGAAACACGAGCTGAGGTTGGCAAAGTCGGCACTTACCCTCAGTCTAGTCGGACTAGTAAAAGTACTTAACCGTGGAACTGAATCAATGAAATTGACCGCATACGTGGTCTAACTTTTCTTTAGAGTTACAGTATCAGTATATAGGCATATACAATTATGATAACGTCTGCAGAAACTAGCATGAATCTGAGGCGTCTTTCTGTACTGTATGTAACTGTAAGACACGCTTTCATTTACATGCAGAGAGTCGTATGGAAATGGCTCACCCATTCCAGATTTTTACTACGAGCTTGATTAGCCACAGTGTAATAGGTAACAAGCTCAGGTGTGTCTACTTATTAAACTCGTAGTAAACCAGGAATGGATCAAACTTCTCTGTAGTATGACTCTAATTTCCATCTCTGAGAAACGCTTATCAAATTGTATGAAACTTACAAAGAACATTTTTAGCACAAATTACTGAGAGTCTGAACTGGAGGCATCCTACTACTGTCTGCCAGCCTGTCTGTGTGACATTTTTACAGATGAAAGGAGAATATAATTGTAACCTACAAAGATGGTGCTTTGAGAAAATAAAATTTGAATGGCCTATCCAAATGTCAAATTTCTGCTTAATTGGACCAGCTGTTCAATTACAGTAGGGTGAGCCTTATTATTATTTATTTATTAGCAAACTTACAGTTGTTGCAACCTATCACATTACAAGATATCACATTACAGATAAGAGCAGTTATAAAACACAATAAAATCAGTAGTGAGTAAGAGCAAATTCAAAATAGGCAAAATACAGTAAATAATTAGGTTTGAGAGTGATTGCGACTATCTTAGTCTGTGAAACCATCCATTAATGCATTTTGATGCTAATGTACATGTGTTAATCATTTAAGGGCTGTTTTTTTTTTTTTCAAAGACACATTTTCTTTCTTTGTGCAGACTAAAATTACAACATGTTACCCATATTGGCGCTTTTGTGCATTTCTCCCGCTGCTGATTATGTATTTCTTGGTCATATTGTGCATCTAATTTTCACAAAGTGAATTTTAGGAAGCAGCCACAGTGTATAATTTTATTAGTGGTCAGCTTCTCGGTTTAGTCCTCTTGTAGAGAGCTCTTTGTAAAAAAGGCTTTCAATTACTTACATTTCTGTACCGCGCATTACAGAAATAGTGCATGCAATATAGAAAAAATGATATTGTTGCTAAGCAACGGCCATGATTTTACAGAGGGCTTTCTTATTATTCTACTGAAATTAGTTGCGTCTTTGAAGAATGTATCTTTTGTGTTAATCCATTTTGATGTAAAACAGGTCAACATAAGAATGTCTGTTCTGTCAATTTTCTACAAGCAAATGTACTGATATTTTATTGATGAATGAGATTTGTTTTGGTTTATGACCTACATTTCTTCAAGATGCTTCTTGCAATGTAATGGTCAATGAATGGCTGTGTGGGCAGTATAGCTCAAGTAAACAACATTTTGTTTAATCCTTTTCTTGACTGTACTTGTATGAATATGAATTACCTTTAAGAACTAGAAATGTTAAGTTACTGTATAGTCAAGCTAAATCTTATCTTAAGTAAAAAGAATGGACACAGGCATAGTGGGTGTCTATAAATCCGTGAGGGTTGAACTACTGTGCCCATTCTAGTCCACTTGGCATTATCAGAGCAATGCAATATTTTTAAATACAATTTTTTTACATTTATGACATGTCTTAAGATGTATTGCACCCAGATTTATCGATCAGCTCATTTTCACTGGCAGTCCCTGACTTGTGCATGCATGATTTATTTATCAATCTACTAGGTACATTTTTCAACAAAGGTTTGTATTCAAGTGTGTCATCTGAAGGGGACTTTATTGTTGGGTTACAGCTGTTATTGTTGGTAACAACTCCCCAGTAATGTTGTTGAAGCCGACACCCTGGGATCCTTCAAGAAGCTGCTTGATGAGATTCTGGGATCAATAAGCTACTAACAACCAAACGAGCAAGATGGGCCGAATGGCCTCCTTTCGTTTGTAAACTTTCTTATGTTTGAAATCCAGTAATGAAGAATTAAATTCAAATGATTTATTATTGTGTAGGTCTTGCAGTACATAGCCTTTAAGCTGTACATTCAACGCACTTCTTGAATGTGAGAAAGGCACTGCATCTACAAAGCTATACATGTGTTTTCGTTAAATGAAAGTCCTTGTGTTAATCTTGTTCCAGGTCCAAATAAGGATATCAGGGCAGGATGCAAGAAATGTGGATACCGTACGTATTTGTAAATGCGTATATTTTTACACAAACCTGCAGCTCAATCAAATAACACAGCTTTTTCCTTTCCTCTTTTTTAAATTGTATGTGCAAGTCATGCATTTAGTTGAAAAGCTTCAGTGTCTCCTTGTCATTTTAAATATTACTGTGTGTGTATATATATATATATATATATATATATATATATATATATATATATATATATATATATATATATATAAACTGTTTTAAACAGAAATCAGATAATGATCAGTTACCTAATCCTGGGGGAAAGCTCAGGTACAGCGATGGTCTGTCATCAGGAGAGGCTTCAGGTATGCATTTCTCACTAGCAGTAATCAGTGCCTGTCTTGTATATCTTGTGTGTGTTAAGTTGAACTTTGCTTGCTCTCTGTTTTCCTAACAATATCTTAACACTATCAATTTCTTGGTGTGTCAGCAATGTTGCTTCAGACACAGAACATCCATCCCTTCTACACAAGGTCATATTTACCCCACTTTATATGTTCATCTGTATTCTGGGTGGTAAACATAATCCCACAACTGCTTACCTCGCAGCTGTGCTGAGCCACAGTTTCCTCAAAATATTTGTTTAGCCTTCATTAACCCTATACTGGTACGTGTCTTGATACTTTATTATGGTATTGTTATGTATGGTATTGTAATATCTTTAACCACAAATGTGTTATTTTGCTTTTGTTTTAGCGGGTCACTTGACATTTGAGTGTCGTAATTTTGTACGAGTGGATCCCAAAAAGGACATTGTTCTGGATGTGAGCAGCACCAGCAGTGAAGACAGTGATGAAGAAGAAGAGCAGGAGGGACTGGGAACTAAAAAACTGCCGACGGGCACCAACAACAAGAGTAGGTGTTCAATGAGCTTCTATAATACAGTAAAGAAATACATGTTTGCTGTGAATGCTTTCCTCGATTGTGTCAAAAGGAAATACTGCAGGTGATCTGTGGTATGTATGGCAGACTTAACTGAACCTTGTATTATTACCACAAGTACGTAAAGAACAAAGTTCATTGGTGAGGCAAAGAAAAGGAGGTCTGTAATACTTGATAGATGAAGTTTTTTTTTGTATTATATATCTACCTAACCTTTTAGATTTTAAATTAAACCAGTCTAATTAAACATACAACAGCAATCTTGCTGTATTTTCATGTGCACTGAAAAGCATGGCAGATTTAAAAAAACAAAAAACAAAAAACAAAAAACATGTTCTGTAGTTCCTGGTTTGAACAACTACTCAGAATTACTGTATAAATGAATCTATAATCTAGTCAGAAAGGTCTGCATGCGGATGCCTACTGCTCGTTAATTAAATAGTCCTTTTTTATGTTCATGGCAGGGAGGGTAAATATAGTGTAGGATATAAATAAATCCTGCATCCCACCAAATTATCTTATGAAACATAACACTGCAGTTAAAACATTGTAAATAAGCATACAAACATTTTAGTACTATTGTTCTGTTAATACACTGTTACTACATAAAGACTGATTCAACATTCACATTTTTATCCCAGGATTAGCATGTATGTGCTTATTCAGTAAACCGGTATCCTAATTACTTTTAATGTTGTTTAGTTTGCTGATTTTTATGTGCACAGTCGCCACTGCTTTTAACGGGCGTGTTTGTGTTAACATGATTCGCCCGCAGTAAATGATGGACGGTATAAACTCCCGCACAGTAATCTGACATTCAAAATGTCCCCCAAACACCAGTACAGTAAACAAAACAAACACACGTTGTGACGGTCGGGCGGTTCATTGACAACAGTATTCTAATCCCAGACTGGAAAATAGCCATGCCAGCCCTGTGCACACATACAGAGAAAAAACAAACAAACAAAACAAAATAGATATATCCCAGCTTATCGAAAGCGGGTGGTGATCAGAATCCCAAATGATAACTCACTTTGTTAATAGTTAGTTAAATGTAGGTCATCATAGCACCTTTTTTTCTTTTAATTTGAATTTACTTCAAATAATAACAATAATATCAAAGTGATTATAGGCCTAATTCTTAAAATCACCAAACGCAAACAAGCTAGCTCCACAGAGTTCCTAACTAAACAAAATATCAAGTTGTAGCATCGACAAGATGAAACAAAACAATTAACAGCGTTACTTATCTGCAAAGATTGTCTTGTTTGCGTTAAAGTGCAACTCCTCTTTATTTGTTCAGATTCCAGACAGGTAACATTTTCAGTTTGTTATTGGCTTTTGGTTTGAATTCAGCGGTCTCCACTGTGTTATCCAACAGGTGATGGCCAACTATGCCTACACCCTGGGTTTTTAAAACAAGGGTGCAACGTAAGCAAGCAACCCTTAAGGCATAGACAGCCCTTAGGTCAGCCACAGCTTGTATGCAGTTAAAAATCTTCATTAAAACACTCATTACACTAATAAATGTTTTTATTAAAACCTATGAATGTAATAAAAAGTTGTGCAAAAAAGTAATGCAAGTGCAGAAATGGACAGTACAGGTAGGCTACATTACTGCAAATTGCTTCCAGCAAAGAACTCTGATATACGCACTGGATGGTCTTTTTTTGCAAGTATGGATGGCAAACTTTGTCAGCATTTTCTAAAAAATTACAATTCGGCTCTATATTCGGATGCTGCTCCATTGCACGATGCAGTACGCACATACGTAGCCATTCAGAAAACAATTCCCCAGTCATTCAGGCGGTTCTGTTTGCACGATAAACCACAGGCAGGTAATGAACTCCTCTAAATCAACATGGGGTTTTCGATTTGTCAATCACATTACGGGCAGCAGTGTGGAGTAATGGTTAGGGCTCTGGACTCTTGACCGGAGGGTCGTGGGTCCAATCCCAGGTGGGGGACATTGCTGCTGTACCCTTGAGCAAGGTACAGTAAAAACCCAACTGTATAAATGGGTAATTGTATGTAAAAAAATAATGTCATTGTAAAAATAATGTGATATCTTGTAACAATTGTAAGTCGCCCTGGATAAGGGTGTCTGCTAAGAAATAAATAATAATAATAGTTTATACACTGCCATATTACAGCAAAACAGGACTGAAATTATTTCCATTCCTCTTTCCAGCCATGCTTGCTTGCTGTTGCAGTCAGTGCTGTTTTTCAAACCGTAAACCCTGCAGTGCATACAGGGATTAAATAGCCAAGGTACAGTACAGGGATAATCGCTCAAGGTGCAAACAGCTGATTGATCAATCTGTCAAGCTTTTATACAGTAAAGTGCTGCATTTTGTATTGCAATCTATATCAATAGCAAGGTAACAAGGTGAAAACATCTGATTGGTGGATTAGTAAGAGCGATTCCAACAGTAATAAGCAGTGTGTTTGTTATTTAAATATGTGTGAATTGAACATAACGAGATCCAAACAGCTGAGTTTGCCCGAAATATACGGCGTGCTTATCACGGTAGAAACGATGCCTTTGTTATTGAAATCAATGAGAATGGCAAACGCTATTTGTCCAATATAAATGGTTGCCCGGAATAACCCTGTACAGTGTAAGTGGTGGATACTGTATTATATTTTAATACCTCTAACAATAATATATCAGTAATAAAATGTAGTGGTAATTGAGTTTTAAATATTCCACATAGGTGTAGATAGGTTGACTAGGCAAGCCATTCCAATATTCAGGGGATCAAAAAATAGAGCACATGAAGGATTTGAAGGCAGATGATGTGAAGAAACAAACTTAGGTCACTGTTACACTTGGACCACCAAGGAAGAATCTATTATGCCCACATTTTATGCCCACAGATGCACTTGAATCAGAAACGCCTTGAGTGTAGTTCCAGTTAAAATCAGTAGAACAATACAGATTATTAACAGTAATATTGTGCTGTTCTGTACTTTGATAAGATGTCTCCTGAGATTTACAGCTACTGCTTTAGCAGTCATATTGGAAGCTGTATGGGGTTGATTGGTGTGGTCCCTGAAATTCTTAATCATGTGCAGGAGATGATTGCCAGTTAGACCAATCTTATGAGGCAATCTTATAGCACTGACATACTTTTTTTGTATTTTACACACAGTTTATGTTGAAGTTTTACTTTTCACAATGACATGCCCATATAATTATAATTTACTTGGTATAAGTATATTTAGTTATGTGGTATTTATAATTGAGTCACATTCAGATTTGTACATTTATATGTTGATAATTCTCAATAAATATTAAATGCCAATAATAATTATAATAAATATGAATGTTTTGTTTGATATGCAGTTACCCAGATGGGCTACCTGTATCAACTTACTCTGCTAGAGATTGAGAAAGAGAAGTTAACCATGGAGAGAGAAAGATTAGAGATAGAAAAGGAAGTACTAGCAATAAATAAGCAGCATCTCTTATTGGAGCAGAAATGGCTTGAAGAGTTTAAACATGCAAAGTGTACAGCAGCAACCAGTCTGTCCAAGAAGCAAGGCGAAAAGTTTTCATTTTAATGCCACAGTAACGATTCAGTTTTCAGTAGCAATCTCTTCTCTAGTTTAATGCTGCTTCTTCAGATAGCAGTGGATCGTTTAAAAAAAAAAGTTTTGTTACACATTGTTTCATAATTGCATCTGTTTTGCAACAGATGTGACTTTGCATACACTAAAGAGTCTTACAGTCTATCTTTCCGTATCAAAGGTACTCGTAGGGATGCATTTTGATTCCACTAGGGGCATTGCATCTAATTTCCTAAAATGTTAAACCTATAAAGTAAACGTGTTTAAACTTGATCATACTGTGTGCAAGGAGTGTAACCTATATAAAAACCAATCATAATTGTTTGGAATAATATGCTATTAATGGACTATATGTAAAAAGCATCTATGGGTAAGTAAACTTTAGCCATACAACTGTATAAACACTTTAAGGATTGCATTCGATTATGTTAAACATTTAGACAAAATTCTAAAAGTTTAATATCTAACATTTAAAGGGTTACACTCTAATGTACGCAGATATCACCAGTTAAATGGAATACTATGCTACATTAAAATTGCTTGTTCTGCATTTTCACACAAAGAACACTGAACTCTCTTTTAAAATATATTTTTTTGTAAACTATTTGTATGTGTGGTCAAAGATCCTCAAAGTTATTCAGCCATGAGCATGCATTATTATAAGGTATAGGGCATGGCACTAGTATTTCTCAGATAAAGTTACTGTACTAGCCTTAATTCTGACCCGCTTTTGCTCAATTTCCTCTTCCTCTGATTGGAAGCTTACTATCTGTTTCAATTTAGTGGCACATTGTGTCAGGACTGTTTTTGGTTTCCTGTGATTTAAAGCACAAAAGCTTTTGTGAAATGAGTTAATGAACCATTGTGGTCATAGCTTGTAAAAAAAAACAAAACACTATCATGAGGCTGTTAAGCTCACAATGAACTCTACAGTATACAGTATCTTAAATGCGTACTGTGTGGGATGTGTTGTGGCTCACTTATGATTCAAATGCGTCAGGAAGTTTACTTCTCATATGACACAGATGAATTCATATTAAATAGAAAATGTTACCTGTGCACCTGACTGTGATCTGTGTTAAACCAAGCTGCACCGATGATGCAGAATATTTCAGCGATACTGTATCTACAATATTGGCACTCTACACATAATATAAAATAATTCAAGAAATCATGTTAAATACCAGTATTTAGTGAACATTAGCCACTAATTAATATGACAAAAACCAAAAAACACAATTTCTGTTAGTTTAACAAACAATCATTATTTTAAATAAATAAATAAATAAAAAGCACTTAAGCAATTTCAAATATGTGTTCATCACAAAAGTATTGGCACCTTTACATTAAAACTAAAAATGTAATAAAGTAATTAAAAATATATATTCTTTGATTGAAACCCCTTACACAGTAACTAAGCTGCATTACAAAGTCAATAGGCAGAAAAAGAGGCAATTATTTCCAACATCTGTTGAAGAAGAACATTTTGGCAACACAGCAGGTAATAGTCAAGACAAAGTTGGATTCACGTTTGAGGAAAGCACTCATAGCAAACTACAACAAAGGAAATTACTACAGAACAGTATCAAAGAAATACGGAATAGCAAAATCCACAATCGGAGCATTAATCAAGAAGTACCAAAAACACATTTAACTAAGACGCTTGAAAGAAGTGGACGTCCAAAGAAAATTACGTGTACAGCAGGTAGGAGGATTGTCCCAGCAGCTAAAAGAAAATCCAATTAACACGAAAGAACTGTACAAAGGCACCTGAACACAGAAGAGTTTTATGCACGTAGACCTATCTGCAAACCACTTTTTAAAGAAAACTAATGAAACAGTCAAATTTGAACCGCAGTATGTTTGGAGAAAAAAGATAAAGCCATCAATGAAGAAAAGCTTGTAACTGCAGTTAAATATGGGGGTTATTTGATCATGATATGGGGGTGTGTGACAGAAAGACATTGATTCTTGGTGGTAAATCTCCCTCCCGACCTGTGAGGGCACTAAGTAATGGAAACAGAGTACCCTGGACTGTTTGGCCTGACACTTCATTCCTTGGGTTAAAAGGAAGTCGGTCATTTAGAAAGGGGGCGGAGCTTTGGTGCACTAACTCATCGACCCAGAAGGAAAATGATGTGAAATGTGCAAGACAGAATGGGCCCAGACATTTCCAACAAGTGGGAGCAGGTCACACACACATTGTATATATATAATGTGTGTGTATATATATATATATATATATATATATATATATATATATATATATATATAGACACACACACACACACACAATCCTGTTATCTCTACTGGACCTGGCAGCCATCAATTCCTTCATTTTGTACAAGGAATGCACCAGGGAAAATATCAGTAGGAGAGATATCATCTTGAAGCTAGCCACAGCGCTTCAGCAGGAACATTTCGATCAGAAAACTGCAAAGCTGCAGGCTGCAGCAGCTCAACCTGGATTCTGTGCTGCACCGAATGACACACGCAAGAGCTAACACATGTTACTTTACTTTTTAAATTAAAAGCTACTTTCATTTTTAATGTTTTGTATGTACATATACCTTTTTACACACTGGTTTCTTTTAAAATGTTTATTTTATTTTATTTTTTTCATTTAAGTGCTTTATATGTGGTAAGTTAGAAAATAAACCCTTTTATGTTTAATCGTTCATTTAAATACGCCGTTTTGGCTGTGCAGATGTTTGATATGATGTGCTTGAATAAAACTTTTGAGTTGTATCCAATAGTTTGTCTTTCATTTTAATATTGATGTTGTTTAAAATGTAACCGTCATAATGACTGTTGGCGGCGGTTTTAGAGATGAGTATAACCGTGGCTGTTCTAGTGTTAACGTGGTAATTTTTGTGGCGCATATGTAGAATAATATTGTCTGGCATTAGGTTAGAGTAAATTAAAATTAAAATCTAAATTACTCGAAATTCCCACCCCTAGTATACATTTCAATATATTAATGTTGACTGATAGCCCTCAGTTGAATCTAATTGCCTCATAAGGATTCCTAAGGCTGGTAATAATAATAATAATAATAATAATAATAATAATAATAATAATAATAAACAAATATTTTTCAGATTCAAATTTGTAAGAACTCTAACAATAAGACCAGTCTACTTTTAATACAGTGTGTGTATAAAATGTCCTAACAAGCAGATTTGCATTTCAGATTCAAATGAAGAACCCAAGAAGGGACCGCATAAAAAGAAAAGCAAGGAGAAGTCTTCCCATAAAAAGTTAAGAAAGAGGTAACTGCAGCCTTTCTTATGTTTGTGTGTTATGTCCCTGTCCATGTCCACGTGGAGCAAATGCATCTCCTTTGTCCTGAAACCTTTAGCTTCAGATGTCATTTTAATTGCTTGTTTTACATTCCCCTTACTAGGTTATGGTGTTAGCAATCATCCTGAGGGTTACTTTTCTCCAATATTGAGTTACACTCATTGAGCACATTTGCAAACCCCCCCAACGCCGCCGCTGCTACTGCAAATATCTCATAACCCATTTAAGCTAGCAACGTCAAATTAGTGTTGTGGCAGCCACATTGAGGTCACATGACTTTTGAAGCTTCCGCAGCATACAGACGGTACACAACCAGAGTCTTTTTCATATTTCAAGTTTGTTTCATGTTTATAAACCACTCTATCTGATGTATATGTCTGTTTTTCAAATGTGATCATATTCAGTTTACAAGACTTTATCCATGGTTTCAAACCATTCAGCTCTGTCACTCCACTTACTTTTCTGATCCCGTGGTTTCTTTGCTTTTGTTCAGTGAAAAGACCCCGTTCTAGTTCCCCTGATGTTAAGACTTTTTCTTTTTTTCTTGCACGCATCCAATCCTTCTCTGTTTAAGTAGTAGTTGCATTAGCACAGCGCTCTCAGCCTTGCTCAGGGATTATTATTATTATTATTATTATTATTATTATTATTATTATTATTATTATTATTATTATTATTATTCATTTAAACCCTTTTAGTTTTGAACAGCACATGAAAAGCATTGTTAATGTTTAAACTCTACCATTTAGCCTTCAAAAAATCTATATGTGGCTCGGTGAGCATCTGTTCAAGTGGACTGTTTCAACTGTTTTTCTGTCTCTATTCATTAAGAGCATGACTCATCATTCCCAGTCACGCACATCCAGGTAAATTGGTTGGTTGTGAGCTCTTTTACAGGTACCATAATGTAAAAATGTTGTGAAGGATATTTCTGACAAGTAATGGCTACCTGTTTCAAACAAGCATTCTTACTATGTTGCAAATGATCATTCTGCACACGATGAGTTCAAACCGGAAAAACAAGTGGTTTGCAAAGGACACCTACTGTCACTTTTAAAGCTCTAATGAATATTTCTGTGCCGTCAATGAATCCGTACTGGAATCTGTAAAGTATAAGGTTGATCACCCATAAAAAGGATTGCCTATATTACAAAAGACAAATGTAGGGTTATTGTACAAGCTGCCCAGCAGTTACATACTTAGATATCACTGCATTTAATAATATAGCCAAATACATTTAGCAAAAAGCAAATTACTTTTAGTATAGATAATAAAATTTCCAAATAATAAAGTCTTTGTTACAAATTAAACATTTAAAATGACAATAAACAATTATACTGGTAGTATTAACAATTATACAGAAAGTATTTATCACCAAGGGAGTATACAAAGTATGAATCACCTATATAATGTATGCCAAACATAGTGGACATTTTAGGCTTTTATCGCGTGGTAACCTTGGTCAGTTTCTAAGCAGACAGAGTGCAATTTACTGCTCTGGATTTAATCATTTTGAATAGGGAGCTCTAATACACTGTGTAGATTAAACAAATGATTCTGAAATGTCACCTTCATTACTCCCTTGTAACACAATAGCTGCTCAATCAGGCATTGGCTTGGCTCACCTGTTACTGTGGAAACTGTGATTTAGTTGAGTTGAGACAGTCAGAGACTGTGTGCAGTGAGCATAGTAAAACATTATAAAATAAATTACCACTATTTCATTATTTGCAAGCAACATATAATAAAGGTTAAACACATGTACGTATTCTTATGGTGGTATAATATTACACTGATAGTTTATGAACTGGAATATGACACTTAATAAAGAATTAAGTCTTTGTCGATTTGTTTTACAGTCAACCCTCTTTATACCGCCTGGTAAGGGCTATGGGCAAAAACAGGCAATAAGCGAGGATGGCGTTATAGTGAGGATCAACAACAAAGAAAACACACACACCCACAACCTTCTATGTTTGCAGTAAATTCAAACGTTTTATTTTGTTAGTTATACAATTACAGTATCTCCAGGCCATTTTAATAAAACATTAATCTTTTTTAAAACTACAGTACTTGTTCTTAACACAACAGTAGGTATACTAGTGATGTTTCATCATCTTTTCCCATCTGTATGAAACATATATGGTTACTTTTGAGGAACAGTTTATACTTAAAAAAAATAAATAAAAATAAACACTCAAAAAATAAACACCCAAACAACAATTCCATAAAAAACAAAATACGATTTTTTTTTTTTTTTTAGTCATTTGAACGTTTGTGGCATGACTGTAAGCCTGCTGAATACTATCCCCCACTGAACGATGCCATCTATTTATTTCACAAAGCAATTTAAGCTCAACAGAATTCTTTTTTAAGCAGTTAAAAAAAAGAAACCTTGAATATGTACAGGCAAACACTTTTCTTAAACGAAAAGTAAAAATATATATATAGTCTGCTGTTTACAAAACTGATGCTTTAGTTTAAGTCAGCCTTCAATTGTGCAAAACTTGCACGTAAACAAACAAACCTCTTGCTCTTTTTTTACTGTGGTTTTTTAAAGTCACTTATTTTAGACTGCGTCAAGACTTTTTCACGTTAAACAAACCTGAAAAATAGCACAGTTTTTATATTGGTGACATTTGTTCAGAGAGAATAGCTGGCGGGATGCGAGGGTGGCATTATAAAGGGGGGGGGGGGTGTAACCGGGACAACTGTACCGCTCTTTAACCTCTTTAAGGGAAAAGCTGTTCTTTTGTAATTTGTATAAACTCGGTTGAGTCAGAAGGACATACCACCTTAATCTGGACATGCTTCATCTACTAAGGTACTCGGCACGTCGTCCTGATGGTTACATGCAGGAGTCAGGCCCCATCTGCTAAATAACATATTTCAGTGAATACATTTGATGCCATTTGATTTTGTTTTTTAGATCGTGCTCATCAAGTGACGATGAAGAGGACCATCATAAGAAAAAGAAACAGAAAACCCACAAGAAGAAAAAGAAACAAGAAAAGAAACACAAGAAGGAAAAACGGCCCAAGAAGCAGGGAAAGAAAAGCAAAGAGAAAAGACGTTCATCTTCATCCTCCGACAGTTCCAGTGCTGCTTCTGACACCGATTGAAAGTATTTAGCTGCAGAATAGACACTGCCTTAGACAAACAAAAATAATCACACAGGCATGATTTCTCATACAATTCAGACAGCCTTCTGTAATGCTTAAAAAAAGAAAGAAAAGATCTTGCTTACTGTTGTGTATTATATTATGCTCCAATAACAATTATATTTTTTAATACAATCACAATTTATGCTCATGGCCTTGGTCACTAATCAACTGTTCCTGAAGCAATTCCACTACGCACACCAATCTCCAGTTATAGTGTTGTGTCTGAATAAATCAAAACAAGTTGTTTTCTCTGTTTCAATAATATCAGTCATTTAAACTGACTGACATCAAACACATGGTGGGGGGTAGTGAAGGGGACAGCAAGTAGTGAAATACTTAAATCTGCTACTGTTTAGTAAAAACTGAAAGCATCAGTACAGGTACATATAATCTCAAATTTCTTGTCTTCTATGATGAAGTTTCATATGCTAAATATCTTCAGGGAGTATTTAAGTATCCTAGTCAGAGAAGGAAACTGATACAAAATGCCAGTAACTTCGAACTTAATAGGACTAATCAAGGACTATTGTTCACATATGGGTTTCAATGATAAATAGTATGCAAATCCATTCAAGTGAAAAGGCCAGTAAAACTGGTATATGCAATCAAGTCTTTACTAACAGTCTTGCTCTGGCCTGAAATTCAATTCTACTGTATTTCTTCATCGTATACTATAGGATGGACTTTTTTAAATTAACATTTGTTGCCAGTTCTACCACATTCAGAACGCTTGCTAATTACAGAATCTTGGTATCCCTGAATAATCAGCTGCTCTTCAAAAATAGCTTAATAAGCAAGACATCCCACAGGTGCAGTTGTACCAAAATGTCATCAATTTACTATCAATGTAGAACGAGTGAGTGGGATATTCTTGTGTTTTGCCCCCTCTAAAATGTGTTTCTGCAATGGAGTCTGCCAAGACTGGTTCTTCATTCAATGTAAACGCCTATTGTTTTTGTTCTTTTAAGAAATATTTTGTTTAATGTTAATTCATATGTAACGCAAGTATGTCATAAATGAAGAGATAATTACTATTTTAATAACTTCAAATGCATTCCTAGCGCTGTAAAATCTACAATCTTGTATTACACTTACACTGTTAGATATAAACAATCTAAGTAACGTTTTGAAACAATTGCTGTACATCGTTATGATTTTCAATAGGATATCTGTTGTTCCAAAGCATATTTAATTGGAATTAATTATAATTTTGAATCCATTATTTTAAAGTTACTAGTATAATTTGTGATACAGTAAGTTTAATTAAAAAAATGTATAGCAGTACAGTATAATTAGAAAAGTAAAATACTGTTTGAAAGATATTTAGATGTTCCTGTAATATTCCATTTGACATTGCGTGCATTTGAAACCATTGTTCTTTTTAATTGCGTAAATATTGTTATTCTGAAATCTAATACAAGAGTGCAGGTAAGTAGGTCATTTCTTTATGTGGATTGTCCTTAATGGAATCTCTGAAAGCAGCTCTTATAGGAAAACATCACTAAGACAATAAACCTGGAGGCTTGAATTCTGGATTTCTGTATGTATGTTTGTCGTTGTTCGCTTAACATGTAGCCATACAGATATGAGGAAAACAGAGTAGGTATGCCATGTCTTCACATTAGCGCGTCATGAGTATATTTTTCAGATCCATAAATAAAATAAAAATGTCAGTATGTTGTTATTTTTTTGTTATTATTGCAGTTAGACTAATTTAAACAAAAATTAGTTGTTATATTTTCACATAGTGTATATCCTCCAAAGTTTAGATCAATTGAATAGACCCCAATGGGGTACGAAACTGATTTAAATAAATGTGCAAGGATAAATTGTAGCAGACAAGTTTATGGCTGTTGCAGTGTTTGATAATGTGTGCTTTTAAAGGTGTGAATCTTTCAAAATACACTTTCTTACCTGATGTTTTGCTACCTGCATTGATCTTTTTGATAAACAGACATCCTTTTCACTTCAGATGAAAACGTTTTTCCTGCCACGCAACATATCCCTTTATAAAACCTATTTATATACATGGCGCACATGCATTTTTTTATGCGTATAACTCCATTCCGAGCAGCCAATTAACAAATCTCTGCTTATATTATCTTTCAAAGTAGGGGTAATCAGGAGGTGTAACAGTCCCAAGTAGTGCATTGCCACTTCATCATTTCTTTGTTGACTACAGCTATGGCCAAAAGTTTGGCATCATTTTAGACACATAATAAAAATAAAAATGATATGAACATAATTTAGATCTTTTATTTAACATTGTGTAATCAAATAAACTACAAAGTGATATATGGAAGCCGTACTAGTAGTATTGTTCAATTTTGTAATGTTATTTAGCAGGTTTAATTCGACTTCATGAAGTAAAGTTAGTTAATTCTATAGGGTGATGCAAAACTTTTGGCCATAGCTGTAGGACTATTTGACCTCATGCTGAATACTGTTGCTCGTATGGGAGGTGAATCTATGCTTTTCCAGAGAGTGTGCTTTAATTTGTTTTTATTATTTTTAACCACATAAACTACTCAAAGAATGATTCTTGTTGCTGCCTAAAAACAAGCCGTCCAATCTAAAGCCACTGAGATGCAACATCACTTTTCCAGTAGGCCCCGCTGCTTGAACACTATTTTACAGCTCAGATGGATAGTTCTGACACAAAGCAATAGAGTGGCTTATACAGCACGCTGGTCACAAAGCAAGTCAATGAATGTGCTGGAGGAGGGCCTTGGGAATCATTTTTTCTAACAATCAGGCTATGATGACTCTCTACAACATAAAAAGGTGAACCCTTAACACCTCTCTCACATGTGCTACATCTCTTGTTTAATAAGTACATTGTTATAGTGTTTGAGACCACCACGATCACAGTTCATTTATTATTCATTTATTATTCAGTTCATCTATTACAATATTTACAATGTTTAATGTCACTCTGTAATATTACAAAAAAGCATTCTTCCTTGGCTAATGATCTTCAGTCAAGTGTGACTCTCAAGAGATCGGCCTTGTAGAAAATGTATCCTGCTTAAAATATGTTTTGATGTTCCTCTTTAATTTCCATCATAACCTTACATATTCACAACAGGCTTTATCAAACATTTCACATTCTGTGGTTTGAAGAAAGTCAATAATGCCCAAAAGTGGGAGGACTGTTAAGGTCTGGGCAATGATGAAGCAGGATTTGTGGTTCATGGAACACCACCATCAAGCTCTTTCAAGTTACTGAATTTAAAGTCTTATTCTTCACAGCTTAAAATTGTATTCAGTTTCTGTTGTTCATGGGCCCAAACTTACAGTATCTTCAACCTATGTATGTCAAAAACATGACACAATACAATATCAATGAACGAGCGAGAACATATAATCACCCAATAATTTAGGCAGAAGTTCACAGATACAGATATTATTATTTTAAAATGTATATTATTAGAGCATACACATAGCCATGTATAAGGCATTGAAACAGACTGGCTGAAATGTTTGTTTCAGAGGAATACATTTGTGTCACAATACACTTTATTTACATGTTTTTTTGTTTTGTGTATCCCTAAGTGTTGCTTGTTGCTTGTTGCTAGATACTCGTGACTTCCAGTTGTGTCACAGTAGCCTGCAGTTTTTCATTAATCATTTTTACAACGCCAGATGATGTCTCTCTTCTGGACGATGAACCGGTTCTTTTGTCCTCTGGCTTGCTCGTGTTGTTCATAGTTTCTATAAAAGGCACAACAAAAAAACACTTCACTGTGCACAGTTGTATGCAGACGCCCTTTTAAACTACCCTGCTCAAATACTCATCCACAACAACAAAGAAACAACAACAAAGAAAATGCATGTTTCACATACAGTACAGCTGCATTAACATATTATGAAAGGATGGACCAGGTGGTCACAGTCAGGCAAACAAAATAATTGCAAATAAAACAAGCCAAACAAAAGTCACCTTACCACATCCTTGTTAAAGAAATGAAACTTTTATAGCTAAGCCATTACCCATGCTAGCATCTATTTATTCTCTTACTCCTGCTGATTGATTCATCCTTAATTATTACATTGCGAATCAAAGGCCCCAGTTTCTTCCATTCCAGCCACATCCTCACATGGCTGAAATGGAGGGAGTCAGGGAAATATTTTCCTGCAGGGATAGTGAATTGTAACCCGATCCCTGCCGAATTACACAAAATATAAATGAATGATGTGGCAGGGGAACCTCACTCTGACACAATATATTTACAAACATATATTTTACCAGTATGCTGCCAATATCAGTGTTGAGATTGGAAATTATGGGTTTGAGACTTTTACTAAATCTCGAAATAACAAATTATGGGGGTAAATTCACAAAGCCATTTACTCTAAAGCCATTTACTCTCAAAGGAAGGGTATATATTCAAAACTGCTTGCCCAAATTTTATATAAAAAAACAATTAATAAAATAAACTTTTCCTGGACATTTGCTGCAATAGATATTTTTCACATTACAGACTCCTGTTTGGCAGAGTGTCTTCTTGGGTGAACTTTAGGTGACATAACTGTCAACTGAGCCAGTGCTCTAGCCCTCCCAAAGTGTGTTAGAGAATAAACTCCTATACCTAAGAGAAAGCCCTGATAAAAGTGCAAAGCAGTATAACACACTAGAAGCAAAATATAGCAAAGCTTATAAAATGGCACAGTACAGGACGAGCATAGCAAGTCACAGAAAAGTATGGTAAAGCATTGTAACACCCATGTTTAACCATGACAACGCATGAGAAACACACAGTATAGACAAAGAAAATGCGTAATAAACTGTAAAATGAGCAAGTGAACCACAGTGAACTTTTGTATGGTGTTTTGAAGTAAACATATTACCTGCAGCACTTTTCTACTAACCTCTTGTAGAAGCATTCTCAAGATTGTGTAGCTTCAGCCCAGAATCTAACCTCTGGGGCTTGGTGTGGAGAAACAGATAGCAGAGCACACACACACTGATGATGAACGCCAGAAGAACAAGGGCAGCGATTCCCAGTCCAATCAGTGCGCCTATACTGAACAACAAAATAAGAAGAGTGAATCCAAGAACATGGCAGCCTTATTATATACATACACTACATGCACCACATGTCAGCATTTTTTAAAATAGGTTTTTTCAAGCATATCTTCTTGGAAATAGTGAATCTGATACAACCCAATTACAGTTTTATACAATCTTCTTGTTAAGCCCTGCAACTGACTAGAACTACAGAATTGAAATTCTCATAGCATATGGTGCCCATAATCTAGTAGAGATACCAGGAATATTAGCACCACACCTCCCCACATAGCAACACTAACACACACACACGCACACACACACACATATACATATATAGCGTTTTATATATATATATATATATATATATATATATATATATATATATATATATATATATATATATATATAGTATATACAGTACTGTGCAAAAGTTTTAGGCAGGTGTGAAAAAATGCTGTAAAGTAAGAATGCTTTCAAAAATAGACATGTTAATAGATTATATTTATCAATTAACTAAATGCAAAGTGAGTGAACAGAAGAAAAATCTACATCAAATCAATATTTGGTGTGACCACCCTTTGCCTTCAAAACAGCATCAATTCTTCTAGGTACACACTTCTTATAGGTCTACCGGGCAAGGAGCTGACAGAAAATGTTATCAATTAGATATATGTGTTCCCCACAACACATTCGATCCTGTCTTAAATACAACACAAGTCTATAGCAAGAGAAAAGGCTGTTTGGAAAACAATGATGCTTTCATTACAATAATGGTCCTCAATAACATTGTTAGGGGTCACAGATGCTGAAAATAACAGGGAGAGGGGATGAACTAACTTCTGTTCTGATAGCATTACACTGTATATTGTGGACTTCTTTATTTAAATAAAGACAGGAGAATTACATAGTAATCGTTGCAACACGGCTTATGAAATTAGAGTCTCTCAAAATCAAATCAGCAATTATACAGCATATGAAGGAAAAAGTTTCCCTTAAATATAAAGGAATCCATTCTGCTGTTTTGAAGCAATTACCAATATGCTATTGGGCAAAAAGCATCCAGGCAGCTATATTGAGTTTAAGGTCATGGTCAATGTCACCCAAAAATAAACATAATTGTTATGGTGGATGCATAATGGGGGTGACACAGGCAATCAGGCATTTACTTAAAAGGAACCTTTGACATCCATTTCAGTCCCCCTTGATAATGTTATTTGCTCATGCTAGAGAACAACAGCTGAATATATAAAAATATATATTTTTCTACCAATAGATACACTAAGTATAGGCATTCTCATGATAACAAAAACGTGTGTTTTATAATAACTCATACTGTACTGTGAAGTCATCAAAGTGTTCCATTTGAGAATAGCAAAAATATTTTAATGAAAAACACACACATTTTATTTTGTCATCAAGACTTTAGAACACGTAGTAGTTGTTAAATATACGAATTCAAATAAACTTTAAAAAAAAGTCACTTAATTGCCAACGTTTATCTTTGCTCTCTGGGAAAGCAGTTACTATTGAATCTGGTTGGAACTGATAGTTTTATATTGTAAGATTATTTATAATACACGTAAACTGCACAATAAAGGGTTGATATAAAAACCCATAGGAGTGGAGGATTTTGGCATCAGTTCCTGTCTTTTCTTATTCTTGTGTGTCAGGGGTGAGAGCAGTTTTGACAATGTCTATTCTGAGCTTACTGTCAGGGGCATAAGATAAGCAGAGACCGAATCTCACAGAAACCCAGAACACCGGTGAAAACATATCGAGCAACGTCTTCCATTCTCAGTGTATACTATCTGCTTCTTATCTGCGTATTATCTGCTTAATAACAGCATATTTCTGAGAGCTACGCATGTAGAAATTAAATAAACTACTTATTGGCAACCATATATGGAAATTGTTTGTATTTCAAACGCTTCACATGCAATGTGCTTGAGATGAAACTCTTATGTATAAAGGGCGACGCAAGCCAGCGTCCGGAGCTCAGGTGCACATTCTAATTAAACCGGAGCTCTAATAAAAGCTTCCTATCCCTCTCAAATGAATGAAGGATAAGACAGCAGTGTAGTTAAAAACAGAATTTTTATTATCGAGTGAAATAAGAATTCAGTGAGGTATCAGACAGAATCTTCTTTACTAGATAACAAAGGTAGGTTTATGCTCATCAAATGTGCCGAGAATGTAAACTGTAGCTCTATTAGAAACTCCCTCCGACCATACGCCGAATAGGTATATTTCAAAATAGAGAAAGTAAATTCACACACACACCAAAAAATAAAGTGAACGTATAAAGTAAAACATAGCAAAACTCGAAAACAACCAAAACCAAAAGATAGCAAACCGCAATACAATTCTTTAAACCATAATAATCACATGACAACGTGCACACAAACTCAGTTTAATGTGACCCCGATTGATAGTGCAGTCGGAGGAAAAGAGTTCCAACAACCAGAGTAAAACAATCTTCGGTAGCTTTGGTAAGGGTATTCTCAACGAGAATTGTTTAGTATTAATGTTAAAATCAGTGAGCTAGGCACCATAAGAGCGCACACTAGTAAGTGAGAGAAAATACAGAGCAGTATACAGTAAATACAGTTCAACAATAAAATAAAATACAAAACAACGGTAAGAGAAACAATGGCTGGCACTCCAGAATTCTCCACACGGTGCAAACAAACAGACAAGCCCGTTCAAGCCGCAGATGGCACTCCGATTGGAAAACACAGCAGACCAGGAGGAGATTATTAAAGAAACAAAGCAGCCTTGCCTGAATACAGCCATTTATAGGTAAAAGCAATCAGGTGATAATTAATCAATAATCTAATTAGTTAAGGCTAAGCCACCTCCCCAGGGCCGTAATGCCCCACCAGCTACAGAAGCAAATCAATATTTATAATATTAGAACGAATCTGAAAGGAATAGCATATCTGGGTTACACTTGGAAGGTCATTCAGATTATTATCCAGCATTATTTAGGCTAAATGCAGGGTTATGGAGATTGGAATATATATATATATATATATATATATATATATATATATATATATATATATATATATATATATATATATATATATATTGTTTTTAACAACTGAATTGTCCAAAGGCTAAAATGTAGGAAAAGGGGAAGGGTTTTTTTTTTTTAGTTTTTTTTTTTAGACCAAACACTTCAAAAGAGTCCTAGAGGATCTTTAATATTCACAAAGTAGACAAGACCTTGATTTGACATCTCATATAAGAAGGGCACAGGCCAGTTACACAGTAGTGCAACCAGTTCAGATTGTACACGTGGACTCTGAAATGCCCCACTGCTGAAGCACAGTGTTTTGAATAGCATTACCAACCTCCAGGATCATCCTAGTAAGATTTTAGAGTGTTCCAACATTTAGAGTGTTCCAACAGTAGATCTGTGTTAAAAACTGTCGATGATATATCTGTCCAGCAGGCATGCTTTTATTGTGGATAATAACCCCAGTGAACGAATCGACTGCTCAGACTTCAGAAGCTTAAACAATGTTGTGTTTATTAATAACAATTCTTAATCAATAGTGGTTATAATGTTACAGCTTACAGAAAAATAGCAAATTAAAAGGGGGTGCGTCCTCCCAGAATGGAAAGTCATTTCCTCTGTTATGGAGATGAGCCCATTTTGTCCCTTGTTGCTTGAGACTGATGTCTCAAGATGACTGATGACTGATTAGAGAAGATGGAAAGTGTCTGCTTGTGATTAAAAAGCATTCTGTCATAAAGTCTTGAAGTACTTTCTTTTATAGCCAGGTGTTTAACTTCTTAAAGATGATAACGCATAGCCTTGACATTTAAGGAGCTCTTTCTTTTTCTGTTCTTTTCTGTGGCCGAAACATAATGTTACTTTCTCAATACAGGGGGGAGATGCTCTGTATCAAGCACCACACAGATGTACCTGCATTGTTGCAATTTTAGCATTACAACAGACACTCTGCAGACAGTTACTTCTTAACCCTTTAGACACCAGAAGCATCTATTTCTAATTGCATACCATGCATAACATCTGACTGCATACCATACATAACATCTGACTGCATACCATACATAACATCTGACAGTATATATTTGATTGATGATTGTTTTCTGTTTAGTGCCCTCACTGCCAAAGTAGAATAAAGACTTCACTGTTTGTTCATAAGTATTTTAGTTTAAACCTGGGCTGGCTAACGAATGGCTTGAGCCCATTGAACTCCAGAATACAGCTCTTTGTACTGTATTGCGAGGAGACCTATCTCATTCACACTGTTTAAAGAAAACAAGGCAAAAGGGTTGTGTTTGGAAGAATGAACAGTCAAAAGGACTGATGTCACGGTATCCATCATAAACATGATATACAGGATTAATTGTCAAAGCACTGGCCATTTCAAAAGTAGATCTGTGCCTAAAAAACACACATACATTTTTTTTCATTGTTTCTATTTACATTATATTAGTATGAATCCATGGCTTTCGGCATTCTGATTGTTATGCCTCAAGAGCTAATCACACACAGACAGTGACACATATAAGCATGTGTTTTCATTTTAAAACATTGGCATTTTGTACTACAGTAGAATCGTGGATGTTCTCAGTTTGCTTGCCTTGCCTTCAGTGGCTGCAAAGTGTTTCAGTCATTAGGGGAAGCAACTTGTTGGTTTCTGACAGGAAAGCAGGCCTGATGGGGTGGAAGACGATTTCATTCTACAAATGAAATGGCCCAGGAAGTATTTCTTTCAAAACTGCACTCGTGAGGATGTTTATATTTTGTTAGCTACAATATTTTTTTAAGATGTGCATAATACATTCATAAGCCAAAGAAATGATGAAGCAAGTCAGTTTGGACTCTGAAAGTAGGACCTCGCTCCAGCGATTTTGAGTGGAGGGCAGACGCGTGTTGTCTTTGGACATAGTTGGGATCAAAAGCAAGGGAATTCATTTACAGACATTTAGTAAGCAGCTCACTTGCTCTTCGTGTTTGACTTTAGCGTAGTTTTTACAGCAAGAGTATTCTCAAACAGCTGCTTTAATACTATAATAAGTGTACACCGCAGTTCATGGTAAGTGGTTTTATACAGAATGGTAAATCCACAAGAGATATACAACATGACAGGCCAGACACAGAAAAATAATAATAAAAAAGCCGCCCGCATTATCATAAAGATGAACTACACCACTGCTAACCATAAAACCGCCTACCAGCCACTTACTTTCTGCCGTCTTGGAATCCACAGTAATAACTGACCTGCTCCCTTGCAAAATTTATAGTGATCACTTAAGGATAAAAACACTCATTAATATTTACACGTGAAATGCGGGTTTCCATGCGAAACTGGGCGTGGATTTTCCCGTGTGTTTTGTCATTTACACAAGTAAATGAGATTTACCCTATCCCTCTCTTTGGCCATTTTTTTCGGCCACAAACCTGATTTACACGAGTAATTCTCACACAATGATTGTCACACAAGCCCCCCCCTATTCTTTTTATATTGATTTTTTGGTTTTGTTTTACACTTTATCTTGCCATTTTGTGGCATTATGGTCAGATAAGTGGGATTCATCTGTGAAAATAAAGTCTGGTAATCCAAAAGATCAAACCAGTTTGGTAATTGTGAATACTGCTATGCTCATGATTTTAAAAAAAAAATGTGGTCTGATACTTCAATAATTGAAGAGCTCAATTTAAAGCTGCTGGTCAATACTATAATGATATATTATTACATGCAGTACTGCCCCAGCAGGGAAACTTTCAATTTTTGTTCAGAAATTGCCAAAAAGATGAAATTGCATCCTTAATGTTGTTTCATGGCCACCGTGTATTTGTAAATTGAATGATGTTTTTTTTTTTTTTTCTACTAGTAAAAATAAAACCTTGTGTCCATATTCATGATGTACTCTTATGTAAGTGCATGTTAGGCAGTGGGCTAAAATCTCAGAGCCATTTCTTAAGATATTTTTTTTTCCGAAAATGCTTCCTCCAAGCTAACATTTTAAACTAAAGCCAGACCTCTTTTAAATTCTAAACTATATCTGTCTGCGTGCGCCAATTATTTTCCTACCTTGAGTGTATTTTTGTCCTTTTTATTTCATTTGTTATAATTCCCTCTCTAGCCTCAGATTTTTTTTCCATTTCCTGCTTTTATCGTTCCCCTCCCATATTGCCCTTTCATTCTCTCTCTCGCTTCCTCTACTCCAGCAGCCTCTTGACTGCTACTCGAAGAGAAGGGGGACAGGCACAGTCATTGATCTTTACCTTCCCCTGGGAGCTGCATAGATTCAGCCTGTGGGTTTAATTGCAGGTATACACTTCTCTGTTCCCTTAACTCTTTTTTTGCATAATTCTGTCTTGTTTTTAAAAGTCGAACACCCCCTTGTACCCCAAACTAAGAAGAATATCCCTTGCACGCTTATGGCAGCCTAGAAGCAGTGGCTTCACTCTTTTTTTTGTAGCCCACAGATTTGAAGCCCATTTGTTTCATTGGGCCTTGTTCAGAAAGCATAAACTAATGTAGATTTGTTTTTATTGAATGAAACAAAAAAGCCCACAGCAGTCTAAAAAATATAGAACATGAATGGCTATGAGACATATCTAGATAAACAAGTGCCTGAGCCAATGAGAAAGATCCTTTTTCCTTTAGCAACCAAAGAGAGAGCCATGTTATTATAAAGTGGCTATTGCAGTATATTTCACTGACCTTTCACTGAACTAAAATGGCAACACACAATGGAAAAAGAAAAAACATAATTTATCAAATTAATTGAGTTGTTGTGAGCAGCATATGTCCGTGCTGCAGGTAGCATTAATTTTGGTGTAAAACAGCACTGGCTGGGGGAAGCCTGTGTCACTCTACCCATTCCTCCCTGAGAATTGTTTAATTATTATTATACAATGGCAAGAAAAATTCCTTAGCTCTGATTGGTCAGCCTTGCACTACACCCGTGATGTTATCTCAGCATAACATGACGGATCTAGTACTGGCAACCTCCTCACTGAAAACCTAGACAGACATATCAATCCACCACAACTGTCAATAACACAGAATAAATTACACAGTACCTGAATTGAATTTTACCATAAACAACATGACAACTGGTGAAACCTCATTTGGCAAAAAGTCTTCAAACACAGAGCAGCCAGGAGACCAGACAGCACCTCTCAATGAGAGAAAAAATAAAAACATAAAAAAATGCACCTGGAGATCAACTCTGAGGGACTAGACAAGATAGAATTTGACAGAAATGAAGCATCCACAAAACGACAAACCAACTAGGCGGACCGTTTTTTATGACTGGGTGAGTGAGAGTAACACAAATATAGACTTGAAAACTGTCACCTTAATATAGTTCTACAACAATTGTATGCCTCTGTCAGAAATCGCTCTGGAGAGCCGTATGTCATAAGCAGTTACGTGGGGCTCAGAGCGGGCTTAAACACACACTTAAATGAACCCTAACCCTGAGCCGTATCATTAATATACTGTCACATGAAGAGTTCAACTCTGACAACAATGTATGCACGGCATACATAAAAAACTTGAGAAGCCATATTGTTATTAACTCACTTTAAACAGAAATAACACTGTAGTATATCTATTAGAATGCCCTAGTTAATACTTTACTACAGTTGTAAATGGAAAACAGGATCTATTTTATGAGGCGGAATGTTATTAGAGTATATCACACATCCTGCCGTGCCTTATTGCTTACTTAAGTATGTGTAGCAGCCTCTATATGGGAGAATATTGGAAATAAATCATTGTGGTTCTGTCAGTTCAGGGTGATTTATTAATTGACTCTCAATTGGCCAATTAAAAGTTTGTTCCAGCCTATAAGCAGGACACTCATTCTGGGCGGTAGACTGCAGTAGTAGTTCAGATATTGATCTGTTTGAGCACTGACAAATGCTCCTAGAGGTGCTGAAGAAAAGACAAGCTCTGCAGCTAGAGGGCTTGGATCTTTATTGGGAAAGCTGCATCTCCCCTCTGAAAAGCATGAAACTGCAACCTTTTGATTGTTTTCTGTCAGCTAATAAAAAAAAACCATGCAAATGTACAGGACTATCCAGTATTCTCACACATGCATGAGAAAGTGTTTGAGGACTGTGCTTATGCTTGACTCCTCAGTGGTAAAAGATTGAAACATTTATGTGCACCCGGATATATTTTCGGTACACAGTGAACTACAGTATATATTGTACATAGAATAAATAACATTTATTTTGTACAGGAGTATGGTTCGTCCAATAAAGCATGTAAGCAGTGTGTAAAGAGGGCATTAGTAGAACTTTACATATAATATGCCTTCAGTGTGTAAAACAGAACTTTTCTTCAAACAATGAAAGACCTAAAAGAAAAAAACATCAGTCTGAGTATCTACTAAGCTGCTGTATGAAGGTGGCAGAAGCCGAAATATTGTTTCTTAACTCAGTGTGACTTATGACTTCTAATGAGAACTAGCTATTACCTCTGACTGGTTTGCATCTTGTGGGATCCAGATACATCTCAGATATTAATGCTGCCGTCTGTTTTCAAATCCTTGCATTGTAATCCATAATATGTATTCATCAGAGACAAAGATAGTGTTTGCTGATAGGCTGATTAGGGAGTATGGTAGAAGCATTTGCATTAGCACTGTTCTAAGACATGCATTCAAATAACAAAGACTTCTCTAGTCTTGTGCTACAGAGCTTTTAACCTCATCCCGTGTCCCTATCCATGAAGGTAATGCATCACACAACACTGCCCGCTACGCGAGACATTTTTAATTCTTGACAAATGCTGACAATTTTTACTCTTGAAGTTGAAGAACACTTGGGTACATATATCTTAGATTCCTTCATAGGAATGGCAAGTTGCTGTATTTATTTAAGGAGGCTGTGTGGTCCAGTGGTTAAAGAAAAGGGCTTGTAACCAGGAGGTCCCTGGTTTAAATCCCACCTCCGCCACTGACTCATTGTGTGACCCTGAGCAAGTCACTTCACCTCCTTGTGCTCCGTCTTTCGGGTGAGATGTAGTTGTAATTGACTTTGCAGCTGATGCATAGTTCACACGCCCTAGTCTCTGTAAGTCGCCTTGGATAAAGGCGTCTGCTAAATAAACAAAGATAGGTATTTATTTCTGTGCTTCTTGCATAAAATGATTGCAAATGCTTTTATGCTAAACCTTACCACAGTAGTTTTGCAGTTTACTATGCATGAACTGTGCCTTCCCGTACCATAATTATCTGTGATGCCTGTGCTTTATCATACTTGTACTCTGGTTTTACTATGCTCTACTACAGATATGTTTTTACTACAGTTTACCACAAGAAAAGGGTCCCCCACAAAATCCCCCAGTTAGTTTAAAATGTGTGTCACAATAAGTGGCCATGACGATGGTGAATGATAATTACAGTGTCAAGTCAAACCATAAAGTGCTGCTTACCTGAGGGTCCACATGTATCCATGTTCATAGGGGAAATAATTGCCTGGTTCGTTGCAACAGTATTTGAAGTCCACAAACCCACAGCAATACACTTGGTCAGAGCTCTCCTCCAGCCTTGGGCAAGAAAACGTCTGCACAAACTTCCTGTCTGGTGTGTAGTAAGACCCACAGGTCTCCATTTCATCTGTCATTTTCAGCAGACGGGTACACGCTGGGTGTGATGAAACTTGTAGAGGCCTTCTTTTGCACCTTGATTAACTTATTCGCAGTGTGTTTGGAGATCTTAGAGCAGCACGGGCTTCTTGTTCAGCCGAGAACAGTCTTGTCTTAACTTCAAAAGCTCAATATCCAGCATCAGCATGAAACTAGGATCCCTCTCTCTCTCTCTCTCTCTCTCTCTCTCTCTCTCTCTCTCTCTCTCTCTCTCTCTCTCTCTCTCGTGTCTCTAGCAGCTTCTGTTCACACAACCTCTGAGGCTTTTGACTAGAGCAGGTAACTCCAGTGACACGAAGGAGGAGGGCTAAAGGGCTTGTCATCAACGTTGGTCTGTGAGCAAGGATACTGTATTATATGTCATTTCTTTTAACTTTAAAGCAGAAATCCGAGGATAATCATATAATAGGTTCAAAATATACATTCATAGGCAATGTTACTTTGTTATATTTAGTATTTCTTCCTGTCTTTCTTTTTTTAAACTCTCAATAGAAATGACTGAAGCTTTCGTTTACTTACAGGCCAAGTGATTGATAAATAACTTAAATGCTTGAAAGTGAAAGTATCAGGGGTCAGGGAAGCTGTGAAGGAGGGAGCCAGTTTCAAAGGTAGGTGCATCTAAGGATGTGGTGTTCCATTGGAGTAAATGGTGACAAATGTGGGTCTGGCCGTAGATGAAGCAGCGTGGGTACATTAAGGAAAGCTAGCACTAGAATGGATGACGCTGATGGCATTTGTGGATAACCAGCTACAAAACACATTTTAAAAGATGCACAGAGATGACACACTGTGACAGTTATCAAAAGGTATGGTATGTTTGTCATCTGGAATCCTTAAATGCATTGTATTTATGTATTGAGCTCATTCCTTTTTATTCTTTTTTAAAATACCATGAAAACCTATTAATATGATCACATTTTTTGCAAAGAGTTTTGCATGAGGCAAAGAAAACTGCTTGTCCAACTGTGATGAAACTTGATACAAATTAATAAAGAAAACCAAATATAGTAATAAAATATCTTTGATACAGCTTCAAAATCCTTCTCAGCTTTACCCTTCCAAATGCTGTGCCAATAGTAGAATATCTGTGCTGGCTGTGCTGTTACTCTGTATTTCTGGACTGTGCTCAGAAAATAGCATTTTCCATAATACAGTAGTCTGGCTAAGAGAACATCTCTCAGGAAGTCAGCGAAGGTTCTGGACTAGCTGTGCTCCCCTCAGCACCCCAGTTAGGCGGCTAACCTTCTCCATCTTGCTCCAGTCATGCAGACTGCCCAGCGACTCGAGCTGCACCTGAAATTCTTCCCAGCTGTTGGTCCCATCAAACCCTGGTATCCTCACTGCGCCTGCTTGTGCTCTCATCTTCCTGTCCGCTCCGCCTCTGCCTGTCCGAGTCCTGCTGCTCTTTGTCAGCTTCCTTCTCGCCAGTGCATGGCTCTGCTCTCCGCCTCCAGCTCAGCGAACCGCTCAGGCAGCCATTCTTGAAGAGCTTCTGCTGCCATCCTCTACTTGGTCAGCGACAGTGTGTCGGCTCCAGACGCACCTTCCTCCATCTCCTTCTTGATGTTCCATAATTTTTTCTCCATTCCACTTCTATCACCAGTGTAGTGTACCAGTTGTTCAGAGTGAAGAAAGAATAGAGATGGTGAGAAGAGATGAGACGAGACAAGATAATTCAGGTCCAAATGTCAATTATTTTATTCAATAGACATGACTTGGATTTTGAATTTACCAACTTCCCTTGATGAAAACTACCTAGTCTATGTGTGGGAGGTAACTATGTCCTATGCCAGGGGTCTCCGACCTTTTTACTGTGAAGAGCTACTTCTGATTTGCAAAAACATTTGCGAGCCAATCCTCAAAGAACACCAAGCTAAAAATAAAGAAAAATTGTATTCTTACCTAGATTTCAATGAGAGACTTGACACTGCATGTTGTCTACCAGCCCAGCAAAATCTGACTTGTAATTAGAAAGTGCAACCCTGATGGAGTCATTCAGATCACTCAGGCAGGTTCGAAATTTTGATTTGATAAAGTTCATGTCTGAAAAGGCAGATTCACATAGATAAGTGGAACCAAATAAGGACTCCACTTTTATTGCTGCTGTGCAGAGATTTCTGTACTTGTCCTTGTCCACTAAAGTCTAGAAGTCAGACCCTGGGTATCTTGCTTTCAACTGAATATTGTTTTGAAGATTAAGAATCTCCATTTCCATTTCAACACAATCCAGATTAAACAATTACCCCACTTGTTCAGAAATGTCACTTACATCCTGTGACAGAGAATGAATGAATCCGAGTCAACAATCTCCCTCCTGACATGTGAGGGAGCTGTTTAACAGGAACAGAGTGCCTTGTACTGGTTGGTCTGGCAGTTAATTCCAGGGTCATTTGGAAGCCAGCCAGCCAGGAAGGGGGCGGAGTCACAATGACTGAAGCAATCGCCCTAAAGCGGTATGTGATGTGTCAGTCATGGATTGGAGGAGACGTGACTGGACTAGCTATCACAGGGGGCGTGACTAAGGGTATAATTGGGGATGTGACGATGTAATCTGTTCCTTTGATGTCCTTACCGCTAGGACTGAGAAAGGAAACAACCTATTAGTACTCATGAGTGAAGTGTTTTGTTTGTTTTATAACTGTCTGTGTTTGTCTTTTGTCAGATGACTAATACGAACCAGGGAGCTGCCTCTTCAAGCCAACACTAAAATCCGGACTGCACTGCACCTGTACTTAAAACCATACTGTTAAATCACCGCACCTGCACCTAGAGCACTCACTGTCTGGAGACGTGTCTGTATCTGTGTTCTGTGTCTGTGTTTTGTATTATTATTTCGGGACTGAAACCCCTTGGTTTACACGCTGACAATACCCATAGTTGGCCAAGCTGACCAAAAAGGAAAATAAAAGAATAGTTTGAACCGTGAACTTTGTGTCTGTCGTTGTCTGGAGCACTTGCTTCACCACTACACCTGTACACTGCAAACCACTCGTTCACACATCCACATTCATATAGGGGTTCGAAGCAAACATTACACAAGGTTCCAGCTGCTGAAAATCATGAAAAAGTCATTAAATTCTTGCCTAAGTCTGGCCAAGAGATCACAATATTTACTGGTGTCCAAAAGTTCTGCAGCGGCTTCATTTCCCTCCAACGTTTCTTGCACAACCGGAAAATTATGGATTTTTTTTCTTCTGCAGCTGTTGCACCCAATAATCCAACTGTGATTTGAAAGCCTTCGCAGCACTAATCATCATGTCTGCAATTGTTTTTGTTTTCATTGCAATTCACAGTTCAGGCTGTTTCATTTCTCTGTGACATCAGTTAAAAATGCCAAGTCAAGCAGCCAACACACTGTCAGTCAACTGTGCACAACTTTCGTTTCTTGACTCCAAGAAAGTTGTAATTTCTGACACAAGAGAAAGAAATCGGTGCAGTACTCTCCCTCTGCTGAGCCACCTTATTTCAGAGTGAAGCAAAAGATCACCATACTCAGGGAAAACTTCACAGAGTAGTGTTTAAAACCGACGGTGTTGTAGGGCTCTAGCTCGAATTGAGTTAACTATTTTAACAACAGGAGTCATAACGTGGTCAAATCCCATTACTTTGCATCAAAGTGCCTGTTGATGTAAATTACAGTGGTAGTTGGTGGAAAACGGGGGAAATCAGGGTCTGTCATATATAATGCATTTCAAAACCACGTTATGTACAAGGAAAGGAGAGTCAGTTGTAATGCTGCCAGTGTTAATTGTTTTTTAAACTGGACTGGAAACAAAATAATAAACTAGCCTGTATAGTATGTAACCTGTAGCTCCTGCACTGGTAATATGCTGACATCTTCTGAAGTTTTACTATAACAACAATTACACTGCAAAAAGACTGAAATCCAGTAGTTAAATGTAAAATGTTCTTTAGGCGTTGTATTTCCCAGCTTGAATGTGAATGTCCTTGGATTGGGTAGAGGCCCCACATTTCCATTTCCAGAGCCAACTCACTTTTAAGGTGATGACTCCAGTTGTTTAGTTGGCGGGTTCACTGTAGCAAGAGAACTACAGGTTAGTGGATGCTTGGGTGCAGCAGGGTATAGCAGTAGATTAATGGAGGTATGAGATTGTCTCGATGTCCTTTAGAACCTTCAGCTGAAACACAAAATTCAGTTTCACCTTAACCCTTATGAAAAGTTAACTGCAGTAAACCCTCGTACTTTACAAGCATAGCAAAGTGAAGTGAAGTGAAGCATGGTAAAGCACAGATATACACATGGTACTTCACATATAACCAGTATTGAAATGCATATTAAAAAAAGCACAGGAAAAGCCATATCAAGTGCAAAACTGCAGTGCTACTGTAAACATTTAGAAGGGAAACTACTGTATGGTTCAAACAACTTCCAAGGAGAGCGGCAGAAAGCCAAGTAAAGACAGACTTCCGTAGCATTCAGTAGCTCTCAGCGTCATAGAAACTGGTTAGAAATGTTCTTAATGGCACATTATTAGAACTGGCCTTTGATAAATATTAGGTTATTTGTGTATTCTGGGTTTTTGCAGTGTCCTTGTCTAAAATAAAGTGGTGTCCTTGTATGAAACAAAGTGGATAATCAATGCACTTTAGGAGCTGGAAAAAAAAAAAAAAATACTGACCTTTAACTACAATACCAAATAATTCCAATATGATTATGAGGTAAAATGTGCTGTAAAGAAACAAAAGTGTTTTTTAAATGTTCAAAGCTTTCTTCACAGGCTTATTATGGCTGCAGTCCAAGTACATTTTTTATCTTGAGAAAAATAGTTAATTGCTACAAAAACATTTGTTCTGATGACCTTGTCAGCAGAATGTATTGCTTCTGGGAGTAGGAGCGAGCTCAAACATTAACTATGAATGATGAAGCTGTGGAGACATTTATAAGAAAGATTAGTTTGGATCACTTTGCATGAAAAGTGTGCTTTAAATTATTGGGCTGAAATTAGTACCCTGAAACTGTTTTGGTCGACCAGGGAGGGGTTGCAGGACGCATTGGGCCCGTTTATCGTCTGACTGCAGCCCAGTGTATTAATTCCATTTCACTTAAGAATACTGTATATCGTAAATATTTTTTTAAACTTTGTTGACTTGCTTTTTCTCATTTTCCTCATAAAAAGCAGCACAACATTTTAATTGGTACTGCGGAGGGTAATTGCTTCTTATCAACTTAAGTCTCCAACTAATTTCATGAATCTTCCTCTCCTTTCTCAAATGCCCAAAGCCGTTGTATTGAAAGAATCCATTCCCAACATAGGAGGCTTGTTGCTAGAGAGTGATGTCACTGTCCTGTGACTTTTGGTGCATTGCGGCCTGCTACACTTGAACAACTTGTCGGCTAAACTAAAAACCGCTGCATATATATATTGCAGCTAAGGGTTGCAATATATATATATATATATATATATATATATATATATATATATATATATATATATATTGCTCTTTAGTAATGTGTGGCCCGCTATACACATTAGGTTAAACTAGTTTTCTGGATATGCGGCCCGTGAGTTTGGTTGCGCACCTTTGGTAGACGTTCAGTGTAAATTCATATCTTGCACACCCTTGCTAAATTCAGAAGCCTTATTTCAAAGTAACTAATTGAAGACTCAGGATCTTCCTTGCTTTTTCCATATATACTTATGGATTTACTCAGTTATACTATGGTTTTCATCATGCTTTCCCTTGCTTATATATTGGGTTACATAATCATATCTTTGTCTTTGTCTTTCATAATAAAAAAAAAACACCATCACGCAATCATGTGGCTTTAAGTGATTATTGTTTCCTGTCTTGATGTCAGCACAGAAAACTGGGGCTTGGATGCATGAAATCATAAGAATGTAATCATCTGAAACAGATTCCCTTTCTAATCACCAAGGACATACTGTACAAAAAATCAGTCAACCAATTGTCAGCATTGCTGAATATTATTGACTGAAAGTAGAGTTTAACATATGTTTCAAATCATGGGAAAGGTATATGCGTGTACTGTCTTGTATGTGTGTTTCATTTTTATCAGTACTTTCTGTTATTTCTTTACTTACAGCACCACCTTGTGGTTAGAAGACATGTTACACTCCATGATCTGTTTTTTTTAAGGTTAGTTATTTCATTAACTATTAATCAATAATTCTTTTTCAGGTTTTATTTTTTTTTACAAACACAGTCACAAATATTAAGTCTCCATTGATTTACTAAGTACTAAGCAGTGGCGGCTGGTGGACAAAAAAAATGGGGAGGCCGAAAAAAGTAAGAGGGCTTAGTGTCCCCTTAAAACCCCAGCAGCAGTAGAATCTTATTATTGTATTCGGACTGAAAACAATTTTCATATTATTATTATTATTATTATTATTATTATTATTATTATTATTATTATTATTATTATTATTATTATGCAAGGTGACTTACAGGTGTTAAAGGGCATGTGATAGGGGAGACCTGTGCTGGCTATCAGGCGCAATCATGATCCTGCAGGGGGTGGTTGGGAGCCCCGTGGAATCTGCCTGCCAATCATGGCAATGACACAGAGAGGTTGGGTGAGGGTGTGTCGCATATCTCTTTCTTTCTGAGTGGTCAGGAGGTGGGTCTTGGGGGGGTGGATCGACCAATAAAAATGACTATTTGCTGTTCCTTCGCTCTTGCCCTTCTAGGAGAAACAACAGCGGGAGCTGGGTTCATAAACCTGGAGTACACTAAATAATGTACCCGAGTGGGACGTTGACAGTTTAGTTGGGGAAGTCTGGGCAAGCCTCTGAATGATAGTGAGGGAATAACAAAGAATCGCTGAAACTCGAGCCTCACCGGATAGCGGAGGCTGCGGGACGCTGCATGAAGCAGCACCTTTTATTTGTAGTTTTGTTTTTGCGTTTTGGTTTCCTTCTTTATTTCGCCTTCTGTTTTGAATATTATTTCAGCACCTGCATGTGTGCGATTATCTGCCTGGACTAGACACACCACTGTTGGTATTTGTCAGTACAGTTTGCTGTAGAACAGAGACTTACCATTGTTGGCATTTCTCATCCACGATACAAGAGTGTCCCCTTGTGCCTTAAATAAAAATTGAATGTTGGTGAGGTGGCATCAAATAAACCTTCTGACCCCCGTGTGTTCAGTGAACCCCCACACCCTCCCACACATGGTGTTAGCAGTGGGATTCACTGGCCCTGCTCATACACGACATCACAAAATAATGGGAGCAGAATGGATCCCAAGCAGTTCACCGCTATGATGGACCTCCTGCGTCTAACCTTGACGGTGGCAGTGCAGGGAGGTGTAAGGGCTGCAGGATCAGACCCAAGATTATAGCAGCCCACCAAGATGATGACTGAGGACCACCCAGAAGCTTATCTGGATGTGTTCGAGGCCATGGCAATTTCGGTTCAGTGGCCCCAGGGACAGTTGGCCAGTTACCTCCTGCCTCAGCTGACAGGGAAGGCACAGGCGGCAGCAAGAACTCTGTCCCCAGGCGGTATGATGGACTATCCCACTCTAAAGGTGACTATGCTCTCTCGAGTGGGGGTTACTCCAGAGGGCTTCCGACGAAAGCTTCGGGAGGAGATCTTTTCAGAGGAGGAACATCGCACCATTGCCCATCGGCTCAGGGATTATGCCATGGGATAGCTGAACCCGGATGTGACCACCGAAGCCAGGCTGGTGGTGGTTATTGTGGTCGTGCGATTCTTGGAATGCTTGACTCCGGGGCCGCGCCTGTGGGTGCAACTTCAGACACCAAGCACATTGATACAGCTGGTGGAACGATACCTGGCAGCGGAACCAATGTCCGCTAAGCCGCCTGGAAAAGCCAGTACTCCAGCATCATCACCAGTACTGGCCCAAGGGAGGGAGAAGAGACTGGGGAGGAGGGGTAGCCAGGTATTTGGATGGGGTGTGGCAGCGGGAGCTCCTGGCCCGAGAGCTGGGGCAGGGTGGGGTTACCCACAAGTTGCTGCGGTGTCGGACTGGGGTCTCGCACGGCCACCCTACCACTGAGCCCCTTTGATGGCTCCTGTTTTCCAACCTCTTGCAGAAGCTTCATTGAGAGAAATCAGTCCACCGAGGTGTTGGACATGCCGGAAGGTGGGCCACATCGCTCAGGATTGCCCCGCTATGGGATGCGACCTCATCTGTCCAGGTAAGACTGTTCAATTACCTCAGTCACTCCAGCAGACAGGTTTTGTCATTCCTTTGACAGTGGATGGTACGCAAACCTAAGCTCTCTTGGATTCAGGATGTGGTCAGTTCCTAATACAAGAAGGATTCATCTCACCAGGGCATAAACAAATAATGGGACAGGTTCATATTAAATGCATTCACAGGGATATGCTCACTTATCCAAAGATTGCTGTAAATTAAATAAATTGGCCAGTAGGTAACACGAGTATAAGTGGGTTTGTGTCCTCACTTGCCAGTGCCTGTTATTCTGGGGCTGGACTGCGAGCAGTTCAAAGATTGGTTGGCTGCTGTGACGTCCTCATCCTCCCTATTGGCTAAGAAACAGGAAATAATTGGAGAGATCTTCCCCTTTCGCTACCTGTGGTTTTGCCATAGATTTAAAACCCGAAAAACTAAATGGGAATGCCGGGCCACTAAGACTTTCTGATATTAAGAAGCTCTAAAAATATGATTATAACTTATATGGTTATTCTTTTTTCATTCATTTTTGTTTTCAGTAGACTCAAAATTATTAAGGTGACCAATGTTCTATTGTTTTCAGTGCAAACAAATTATATTTACATTATATTCCAGAGATTCAGGGAGCTCAGCAAAATCAAAGTACGTATTTTTAAAGAATGCAGCTTTAGAAATGTATTTCTACTACCCATCTCATTGAGACACGTAGTGCCGAGGAGAGAGCGTGCGGGAGGGGGGTTTCCCACTGGAAGTTTTTGAAAAAAGGGATTAAAATGGTGCATTCTGCCGCATTTTTGCATGGTTTAAGCATGTGCTAGACTAGTAGTGGTCTGTGTAGTGTCTGACAAAGGACTCCATTAGTGCAATGAAGGAGCTTTATTTCAGCACTGCTCACAGCAAGGCAAGATCAACAAGAAGAAAATTGACTGAGCATCAAGGCCCCTGCAACACAAGACTGAAAATGTGTGTGGAATTGGTGAATGCATCTTTACCTGTGTAACATGGGAAACAGCATGCTGCAGCTCCCATGCTTGGTGTTTGTGAAGCCCTGAAACTGATCTGAGAGCATGTAACACAGACAGCTCTTATGATTACATGTTACTATTTATTTTTCTGTAAAAACAAGTTTAAATTGCATTGAGTTTGTTCTACAATTTACTATATTAAATACGCCACAGCAAGCACATTTCAATAAATTTTAGATATTTTCATTAACACAATCTGAGAGCTAAATTTAGTGAATGTGTTTTTTTAATGCAATCAGGTAAGCGGCAGTGTATTTCATTTTTAATTACCTAAATGTTGGTTTTTTTTTCTTCTCAGCAGTACACTTCCAAAATAAAGTCCCAATTATTTCTATGTGTTCTGCTTTTACCTTAAAATGGTCAGTCTGAGAAATAAATACAACAGCTGGCCCTGCTTTAGTCCAAAACTCAGCTACATGCTGTTTTTCATTAGGGTAACGTCTTCAATTACCGTGCCTGCTTCTTTGGCTGAAGAGATATTATCAGCTCATTATCTAACTAGAGAATCTGCTTTGCAATTAAATCATCCTTAAACTCCTGACGGTAAACAATGCAACCAAATCTATTTTACCGGGAATAGTTGTGGCTGCTAAGAAGATGCAGCAGACGAAATACATCTGTTCATGTTGACTCAAAACTTTATTTAGGCACTCTACGACTTGACTGGCAAAAGATAACGTTGGTTTATTGGAGTTCACAAAGAAAACTTTTTTTTTAACTTGATACGGTAACATTTACACTTGCTTTTTTGTTTATAAATTTATCTTTTTGCAGTATTACAGCACTTCATTAAAATTATTTTCATGGCATTTTGTTAATGTCGCGTGTCCAACACACAAACCTCAAGTGTATTTTTATTTTTGTTTTTCGCTGTTCTTGTTCTAAATTTCTTGAACGCAGCTGTTTATTTTAAGCTACATTTTTACACATGAACAGTACTACTCTCACATGTTTGGTCACAATAGCAACTTGTAAGAAACGATACATGAACTCCCAAAATGACAAGCACTTATAGCAGGGGTGTCCAATCCTGGTCCTGGGGGGTCGGTGTCCCTCCTGGTTTTTGTTCCAACTGTGCCCTAAATTACTTAATTGGACCAATTAAGTGCTTATTAGAAGCTTAATTGGCACAATTAATTAATTTAGGGTACAGTTAGAACAAAAACCAGGAGGACATCGGCCCTCCAGAGATCAGGATTGAACAACCCTCACTTATGGGTACATATTTTATGTAAGGAATGCACTTTTTTGTTGCATGTATTTTACTGTAACGATCTCGGTTCCTGCAGGCGGGGTTTCTCACAGGCGGAGGTGGGATGTGAACACTTCACCTCTGGGCTGTAAGTGCGGCCGCTGAGTAGCCAATACACAGACGGCGCTCATTGCGACCCTCATTGTCATGATTGCAGCTCATTATTCATGCATGTTCAGTAATTTGCATTGCTTACATAGACCACAGTGCAAAATAATTGCTTGACCGCTAGGCAATTTGGATTTTGCAGCTGCAATTGTTTGCACTGCGCCTATCCTTACACCAGCCCCTAAATTTCACTTACCCTAAGATTCCGTTTTAATTATGATGCCAGATAATAAAACAAATGATGTTAAATAATTGCATTCAGATATGATGGTTCTGTTGGAATACTTAGTAAGCATGGTAAATAACTGTATTGATCATAGCTGCATGGTTTTTTTTTTTTTTTAAAGAGTCTCTTAAGAGTTCTTCCTTAGTTGGGATCTGACCAGGGATTTTTTTTTTTATCCTGGATCCCTTGTGCTTGGGCTTTATATCCAGTAAAAATACATTTTTGTAGTTCGTAGACTACATTTGTTAAGAAAGTGAATCTCCTCAATCATGCACCAAATTTGTATTTAAAGCCCTATAGGTGGCACTGCAGGCTAATTCACCAGCATTTCAAGGGCGTTCAAGTCAATAAAGAGGTTAGGAAAGTCATGTACCTCCCATTTCTTGAGCACTATATTCACAACCACCAACATAGTGCAGAAAAGAAAAGTTTGTCTTGAGGCAGAATGAATACCGTTTGGTGCCACTGTTGTTGAACACTAGACAATGAATCTCAGGTGTGACAATACCATAGACTTAATTACAGTCGCCTCTTAATTGTCCAAAACCTGACTTTTCATACTGTCCTACACAATATACCCAGCGTCCAAAATAACTAGTTATATAAACAAAATGTGTTGCCACTTGTCTGCAGAGTTTGTATAACTGACTGTCTACTATATATACAGTTATACTGCCTAATAAATGACAACAAAAAGCAGCGTTTCTCATTTTTACCTTGTTCACCTTTCTTTTGCTCCCTTAGTCTTGCGCTTGAATTTACTGTGTACATATTTCAGAGAAAAAAAAACCAAAACATTATAATGATACAGAAACAAAACTTTATTGAAATGATTTGAGAACTGAGGAACACATACCGGACTAATGAACACAAATAAACAGAAATACAGAAAAACCTTGTAATAATAAGAATATATAAAAATACATGTGCAAAAGTTCGAAACTGGACAGAAGAAAAACAACAGAAACATTTATCAAGAGGCATGACGTTTCCAAAATAATGAATAAAACAAATAGTTCCTAAAGTTTGGATACACAGCTGATGTATTATATTTCATTACAAAGGTGTTTTTTTTTACCATCCTCAGATCCTCCATATATCTAAAAGAACATATACATAACTGCTTATATCACTTTTTGAACCCGTTTACACCATTATCATGCAATACACAGGGAAACAGTATAACCAGGTCTATTTTACCTTGTTGCATATCAAAAATAGCAACTGGTTATTACATTTAGTCCAAACAGTATTTAGCCAGGTAGCTGTTGTGTAGTTTGTAATATTTGTATTACAAAGACAGAGTTGAAGTAATAGAGATGCAGTTCGGTTTGCCATGCTTCTCTAGAGCAGATTCTACAGCTGAACTAGTGCAGCGCATTAGCTGATGGTTGGCATTTGGGACAGGAATATACAACAGCTGGCCATCTAGTAAAATATGGGAGGGAATAACAATGCATTTCATTTTTTTATCTGGGTTGTTTCGGCTTACATGACTAGAGAACACTCATGGGAGGGTTGGGATTAATGCTTGTGATACTGTGTGACGCTGATCAAGGGAGCGGAATATTAAGGGAAGAGTTTTAGGGAGTGTGGGCTGCTGAAAACCGAACTGTACAGTGAAAACAATATTTATGGGCTTCTCTCTCCAGGCTTTCCCACTATGTCATAAACTCTTAACTTGATCTACAAGTTATTATTATTATTATTATTATTATTATTATTATTATTATTATTATTATTATTATTATTATTATTATCATTTATTAACCAGTTGCCTGGTTTCTGTGAATCATGTTAAAGTCTTACAGTATATTCACGTCACTCATATAGTAGGTGCAGGGATTCAAAGTTCTAAAGGCTGCTGGGAGATGGAGTTCTTGGGCAGAAGCAATCACTGTGTATCTGATGTCACATGAGTACCTGAAACAAGGACTAGGACTTACAAAGACACTTTTACAATGAAGTTTGGCTGTTTTTTTAACCCCAAGATATGACAAACACAGAGAGCAGCACTACATTTCAAGGGATGTTCAATAATTCATTTATTAACTCTTAGTCCTTTAAAGGTATTTTAACTGAACTTTCGGTACATGTTTACAATATGACTAATTCTTAAACATTATAGTTGTTGCTATCCCAGGCCGTTTCTATGGTGCTAAAGAAAAAAATAACGTTTTCCTTAAAGAGCTGTAATCTCCACATTTCGTTATGTATGGTTAACATACCTCCCTCAATAATTATTGCAAAAGAACATACTGTATTCATAATAAGCAAAAAATAAAAAGCTTTAATTAAAAGTCTCTTCATACAGTGCAATGTTTGCTCATTGGTCCTTTGAACATGTCATTAAAAGTAATAGTAAAAACATACAGTAACTACTTCTTAGAAATCACAAATGAGACATATATATATATATATATATATATATATATATACAGTACTGTGCAAAAGTTTTAGGCAGGTGTGAAAAAATGCTGTAAAGTAAGAATGCTTTCAAAAATAGACATGTTAATAGATTATATTTATCAATTAACTAAATGCAAAGTGAGTGAACAGAAGAAAAATCTAAATCAAATCCATATTTGGTGTGACCACCCTTTGCCTTCAAAACAGCATCAATTCTTCTAGGTACACTTGCACAAAGTCAGGGATTTTGTAGGCATATAGTCATGTGTATGATTAAACAATTATACCAAACAGGTGCTAATGATCATCAATTCAATATGTAGGTTGAAACACAATCATTAACTGAAACAGAAACAGCTGTGTAGGAGGAATAAAACTGGGTGAGGAACAGCCAAACTCAGCTAACAAGGTGAGGTTGCTGAAGACAGTTTACTGTCAAAAGTCATACACCATGGCAAGACTGAGCACAGCAACAAGACACAAGGTAGTTATACTGCATCAGCAAGGTCTCTCCCAGGCACAAATTTCAAGGCAGACAGGGGTTTCCAGATGTGCTGTCCAAGCTCTTTTGAAGAAGCACAAAGAAGCGGGCAACGTTGAGGACTGTAGACGCAGTGGTCGGCCAAGGAAACTTACTGCAGCAGATGAAAGACACATCATGCTTACCTTCCTTCGCAATCGGAAGATGTCCAGCAGTGCCATCAGCTCAGAACTGGCAGAAAACAGTGGGACCCTGGTACACCCATCTACTGTCCGGAGAAGTCTGGTCAGAAGTGGCCTTCATGGAAGACTTGCGGCCAAAAAGCCATACCTCAGACGTGGAAACAAGGCCAAGCGACTCAACTATGCACGAAAACACAGGAACTGGGGTGCAGAAAAATGGCAGCAGGTGCTCTGGACTGATGAGTCAAAATTTGAAATATTTGGCTGTAGCAGAAGGCAGTTTGTTCGCGAAGGGCTGGAGAGCGTACACAAATGAGTGTCTGCAGGCAACAGTGAAGCATGGTGGAGGTTCCTTGCAAGTTTGGGGCTGCATTTCTGCAAATGGAGTTGGGGATTTGGTCAGAATTAATGGTCTCCTCAATGCTGAGAAGTACAGGCAGATACTTATCCATCATGCAATACCATCAGGGAGGCATCTGATTGGCCCCAAATTTATTCTGCAGCATGACAACGACCCCAAACATACAGCGAAAGTCATTAAGAACTATCTTCAGCGTAAAGAAGAACAAGGAGTCCTGGAAGTGATGGTATGGCCCCCACAGAGCCCTGATCTCAACATCATCGGGTCTGTCTGGGATTACATGAAGAGAGAGAAGCAACTGAGGCTGCCTAAATCCACAGAAGAACTGTGGTTAGTTCTCCAAGATGTTTGGGCCAACCTATCTGCCGAGTTCCTTCAAAAACTGTGTGCAAGTGTACCTAGAAGAATTGATGCTTGATGCTGTTTTGAAGGCTAAGGGTGGTCACACTAAATATGGATTTGATTTAGATTTTTCTTCTGTTCACTCACTTTGCATTTAGTTAATTGATCAATATAATCTATTAACATGTCTATTGTTGAAAGCATTCTTACTTTACAGCATTTTTTCACACCTGCCTAAAACTTTTGCACAGTACTGTATATATATATATATATATATATATATATATATATATATATATATATATATATATATAACATTGTATATATATATATATATATATATATATATATATATATATATATATATATATATATATATATATATACTGTATATATTTTCTTTTTCATTAACTTGAACTAACTTCAGCATGCCCTAAAACATTTCATACTATATTAATAAGCAAGTACAATGTTCAACTGTCTAACACATTTTATACCACCTTAAGTTATAACCAGCTTTGTTCAATCATGGTATTAAAAAGGAAAACCATTAAAAAAAATAAATAAATAAACCTGGAACATAATGCATATGAGTTTAGCATATCTACAGGATTTACCATTTTGATTTACATGTATGTGCAAAAAGGTTGTTTTATTTCATATACTATATTAAAATGCTAAATAATAATTGAACACAGAGTACGGTATAAGGAAGACTAAGTAACGGGCCTTATTCACAGCACTTAACATGCTTTCCAAATACTTTTTAATAAATTCATAAAATAGTTTGATAGTCAAGTAATTGTTCTAGGCAGTGGTTGTTATACTGTAGAAGCCAACATCACTCTGAAACAGTTTAATGAATATTAAAGCATATTTTATTGATTAAAAAAAAGCATTTGTTAATCAGGCCCGACAATCTGTATATAGGTATGGAGAAAGAAATGGCTTTTTAATTTACTGTTAGATTAGTTAACTGTTTAATCTTTTTTAAGCTTTTTTTTTTCAATGTGTGTGACTGGGATGAATGTGAAGCATACATCAGTTTTATTGGTCTGACCTAACATTATATAAGGTATTAATTTGCTTTAGCAGCAATGCAACTACTTCTGGAATGACTGAGGAAAAGAAAACTCCACATTTGTACATGCAATAACATCACTCCAATTACAAAAAATGGAAAAAAAAAACCTTTTATAAAGCATCAATCAAAATTCGATTAAATATATATAACTATCGTTTCAATATGAACTTCTTATTTCTTTAACAATATTTTATTTTTACAAAATAAAAATAGAAAATGGGCAGCCTTCACAACAGAAAAGAAAGATTAGAAATGGCAGTAATCATTTGAAGGAATATATATTTATATATTGGCTGGGCTAAATAGATCCTAGTAACTGTTTTGCAGTTTGTTTTGGAGTTTAGATTCCTAGCTCGACACAAGACAACACAGTCCAAAGAATCGCCTTTTCCTCCTTCTTACTAGGGGGTATGGAGTCAGGTTCAGGAGGCTGCTGTCATCTGCAAAAGATCAAAGCAGAAGCTCTTTACGATGAAAGCATTTTATCGTGATGGATTTCCATTCCTATGAGAGCTCCAGGTCCAGGAGTAGTTGCAATATGAGCTGAATGCCTGCGTTGGGGGCCCGGGAGCAGTCCATTCTCCTTGCAGGTGCCCAGGTTTGATTGAGGTGAATTGTGAGGTGCTTTTATGATATCGACATGCTGTCTTTAAGGATTAAAAGACAGCAAGTCTAATTTTTCTTTTGGGCTAAATTAGATTTGAATCCAGACCTGAAAGTCTCCTGCAATACCGACTGTGCAACCCATGTCCCCCCCAGGTTAATTAATTAATGCTGTTTGAAATTATGATCTATATTTACTACAAATATAATATAAATGCCTCTGAACACCAGCATTTGCGAATTAGAATAGCTGCTTAAAATAAAAATAAAAAATGACTCGTTGAATAGGCAACTTTAATTTCTGTTGGCAGCCTTACCACAAGGGTCAAGCTTATCAAAAGAAGAAGCAGCCTACTCTCTGAGCCTCTATCGCAGTGCTATACATTATACAGCACAATGCTATGGTGTACGTGCTAACCTCCTCCCACCCGCTCTGGAGAACACAGACCCTCCTAACAATGTAAAAAGACGTAATTTGCTGGCTCAACAAACCTACCAGCAGTGCTTTCCAGGCTAAAACAAAGGGGATGTGACACGCTACAATACATTATGTTAAAAAATGCAATCATACTATTAGTCTGTCCTTTGAAAATAACAGATTTTGATAAAAGCACACCCAGGCAACAACTGTAACTGTTAAAGCTAAGGAGTCTGTACTCTGTATGGGGTAACCCTATACCTCCTGTCAGGCAGTCCATGCTGGGGATACTCAAGTAAAGTGTTTTTAAGATTTAGCATCTCCTGGATCGTTCATGTACTGTGATGATCAGATACCGGTAGGTGACCGGTAGTCCCAAAGGCTCCTTGACAGGAATCAAGGTTTAGACCTACAGCTACGGCCAAGCGTTTTGCATCACCTATAATTTTAGGATTGAGACATGAGTAAAAAAACATAATTTAGATATTTTATTTAACATCATGTAATTAAAGAAACTACAAAATGCAAAAGTCTACTAGAGTTTTACATTTTTGTCAGTTTTTTGTTAAGTATATGGATAACTACAAAGCGGTATATAATTCAATATGTTAACGTAACATTATGCAGCAGCTTTCATTTGATTTTAGTAAGCAAAATTAATTCATTGTATAGAGTTATGCAAAACTTTTGGCCAAAGCTGTACATGCTCAAAGGTATATGCATAACATACTAGGCACTGCATATCAATCAGAATATACTGCCTTGTTCCAATACTGATTCCGTCATTCAACTAAGCGTTTTTTAGGTTAAAGCAGATGTTATCAACTCTAGAGTTTGTTCCGTATTGTGCTTGGTTCAGTAATTGAACAAGCATACCTGTAAATCAAATTCATTTTTAGACCAAAAAGAGTACGTACCTTGATTTTTTAATGGCAAAGGCATAGTCTCCCTGAGTTTACTTAGAAGGTTTTTCATTTCCCGCATGTCTCTGTAAAGATACAGATCAAATCCATAATATGAAATTTAAAAATAAAGAAAATGAACTGCAAAAAACCAAAAACAAAACAAAACACAAAAAATACAGAGAAAGGATATTGACACAAACAATACATACTTTAGTTGCCTGGTGGTGAAAAGAAAGCTGTTGTTATTTGTATTGATTGGTTTACCTAATTATCATGAACATGTTTGTCACAGGTTGGCCCAATAATGCAATTACAATGTATGGGTTAATCAGGGACACAACGTTCAATCCAATGGGTCACCAGAGAAAGCCTGTCCATTTCTCTTTGGCATACTTGCATCAGCCAAGCATTTCTCATACCTGGGAAAGCGAGAAACCGTAGGTACACTGCTGCTACCAATACAGCCTTTTAATCATTTTAGTATCATTATTCTGCCTGAAGCCTTTTGATCAGATATTTGCTGTTACAGGACGTATCTCACTTACATATATACTGGTGCCTGCAATATCCTAACAGAGTTAGCAAAGCATTTTGCCTATTTAGTTAATCAAAATGGCAGTGGATCTAAATACATCTGACGTTTAAATCATTAAAAAAAAAACCCAAAAAACAGGCTTCAGTGCTCAGTGCAATGCAAATATGCTTCCTCGGTTCACTTTCCCACAATCACCCGTGAGGAGTCTTTTCAGAAGCAGGTTTTGCCTGAATAATTAGAAAGCAAAACCAATAGTGATCTAAACAGAAACCTTAGTGAATCATAAAAAGCACACATTACTGAAAAATGAATATAAGGATGATATAAATTATGTTGGTACCTCTTTAACTAACCATCAGTTCCAGCTTCAATTTAACAAACAGCATCTACTATATAAACCAATTCATTTTTATACAAATCACATCTCTTTTTGTAAAAATACACATAATTACAAATGTGAGTGATAATGCAGTTTAAATATTTAGTAAAGTTTGCTTACTTAATTTGCTTCATAAAATGTTACATAACATTTTAAATCATCTATTACTTACGCATTAGCACTGTAGGGTAAATCCATTGGGAAAATAGTTAAAAAAAAAAAAAAAAAAAAAATGTAAAAATATTAGAATCTAGTGTCATTTTACTATCCTGTGGAAACCAGCGTTCTTTTCATAAACATTGGCATTCCATTGTGCTTTGCTTTCTGTGTCGCTAACGAAAAAAAAAGAAAAAATCCCACAAATTGTGCACTTCCATTCACTCTATAAGTTTGAAATATGCAGTTTAAAAACCCAAGCCATTTCATTTTACATTTGCGGGCACTATAGTAGGTTTAAGACATCTCTGTTCAAACCTTCATCAGGCAGGCTTGCACTTCCGTGGTCATTCCACCAGGAGGGTAAAATTGGCCCCTTTCTTTTCTTGTAAATAACCAACCATCTGCTTCCCATACTGATCAACATGCATTGATGCTGAAGACACTGCTTAGGTGAAATGATCAAGGCAGTTAAACAGTTACAGATTACACTGCCTGAAAGTAAGGCACGCAATCTGACAACGTTCATTAATATTGTGTATTGCCAGTTATCATGTTTTAAAATTAAAATACATGTGTCACTTTCACAACTACCCTGACATACGAGACCTTAGTGTCAGTGCACAACAGATAAGCTTTATAGAATCATTTATTTGATCTTTAGCCACTTTAATCTTTCTCTTTCTTGGACTGCTTGGCCTGATGCCAACACCAATCTTTTTACTGAATTCTACATACTGCTTATTGATCAACAGCATATTTTTTTCTTCTAACATAATCTAGCCTGAATATCACTAACAATATCGGAACAAGTTCACACTTCAAGTAATATGTATTCATTGATCAAGCACTACTGAACACCCTTTTGGCATAAAAATGGCTTATTAATAAATTAATAAATATATATCTATATATATTTATATATACCTTTCTGTGTTTTCAATATCAGTGGAAACCTGCCAGGAATAATGATGGAAATCTACAGGTGAGGATGAAGTGTCTTCTAATATTGGGATCTCAGAGCTCTCCTCCACTTTACAGTCTAAAAGCTTGGGAACTGTACAAGATTCCTTTTCTGTAAAACAGAGAGAAGTTTTAAGACAGCCTGCATATGAATACCGGTATACCATGACACATAAAGGGAACAATATCGTCACACAATCAGTATAATTGACATGGCCTTACAGAAAGCTTGAGAAATACAATTGGGATAGCACTAGGTTATCACCACAAGGAAACCCTAGCAGAACTATTAGCACACCACAGCATTACAAACAGTAGAACTTACAACAAAACTCAAGGGAACATTTATTTTTCTCTGTGATTATTTTAACACTTGTCAGCATTATAATTCAGGACCAGTTCTTGTGTTCCAGATCTTCTGCGTACCTTTACTTCTTAATAAAGAAATAATCAATTCTCAGCGTTTTCCAGTACGCATCGAACCTTGACAGTGCTTAGAAGTCTTTCAGAGTATTTGCTGCTTTTGTATTGGGATATTCAACACATTTGGTTATATCAAAGTGCAATGCACTGTTTGTAGTGCTGCAAAACCATGACGCAGAGGTAGGAACTTGAGATGTTCTTCCCCGGTTAGGTCAGGGCACATTGTTGTGCCAGAAGCTGACACTGACAATCAGAGGTGGTGATTGATCTCCAGGCCTGCATTGTCCCACAAGGTGTCATTACTAGGCAGAGAAGTTTTAAAAATTCAGTGATCAGGGGATGAAATATAGAAACAAATGATAAAATAATTCCTAAATCCCAATGATATAATATGGAGGGTCTGAGCAATGCCCACTTTTTGTGTCTTGTGTATGCAATGTACAGCTAAATTGATGTCAACATTGTAGTCTGCAAGTCTTGGCAATTTGATTTGCTGTAAGTTTGCATCTGACAGTACAGTTGGAGAGGCCAGTCCAAGAACAGACAGAAGAGGAAAACATGAGTGTAAAATAGTGTGGCGTTACCTTTTCGATGAAGCTGGAGAGATCCTAAAAGACATGCAGATTTCAGCATTTCTGTGATGTACATTTCTAGACAGCACTGTAGCTGTATGTAAAGTCTGCAGATTTCAGGGTGGATTTCGTCATCTTCTGGGCTGAAAAGCACAATGAAATACAAAGCAATATTTCACTGTAAATCTTGGACAGCCTCAACAGTTAATTCTATAAATAGTACTGGGTCCCACTCATTGAATCCTCTTCTCTTTAAAAAAAAACAAAACGGTAACAGTTCCATATCAGTACACACACAACTAAAACCTTTTATGCCTAACATAACAGCAGCTTGGTAACAGGAATGTGAGAGGTTGCTACCTAGCAACATCAAAGGCAGTCTATTAAGGGGGAAGGTTAAACTATACAGGCATTTGCTGTATGATGACTAAACATGCTCTGATTAAAAAAAAAAAAAATGACCTCCCCCAACCCACACACACACAAATGACAATGTCTCCTTGATTTTTGTGTAATTAAACTTTAAAAATGTACAGAAAGATAAAGAGCTGATGGAATGTTGTAACAGTGGTATACCGTATTTTGTGAATGGTCTATGGATTATTGTGTTTAGAGAAAAAAAACACTTTTTTTATGAGATTGTTTCAACACGGTATATTTGTTTACAATGCAGACAACTGGCAACTTGAACTGAAGATGTTACTTGTGTGCTCAAAACAAATAAATAATCCTGAAAGGTAAGTCATTCATTATGGTAGTCTGTGTGCTCCTGAGAAACAAAAACAAGCTTTCAATATTCCAACATATCATTAAATGTTAATGGAGTAACATCTCCTCTCAAAAAAAGATTTGTGCTGTAATCAAGCAGGCTTATTTTGATGCTATGTTTTTGTTTCTTAAAACACTGACATTTTAATGCCACAAACATTACTCAAACAATTGATACTACAGACCCCTACCATGGTATTTTTGAATGGTCATACTTTTTCCATGGTTAAACTATGCAGTTACTATAGTTTCCAATGTTTTGCCATGTTTATTAATATTTGTTACCATACTGCTCTGGGCTTTACGATGCTTACCCATGCTTTAGCATGCTTTCAATTTGCTGTGTTTTTAATATACTACACTTTTATAAGGGACCCCCCTGATCCCACCCACACCTAAAAGGGTTGTGCTTTGAAGAGGTTTTCTGACTCACTACATATAAAGTCGAACTACTGTATGCACCGATAGAGCTCATGTTTTACAATGGACTAAATTAATGTGACATTTCATGACAATGAAAAAAAAATGCAATACAGCTGTTTGGAGCACTGTGTGCTTTAGAAAGTACATTTGTGGCATTACATCAATGACATTCCAAGGAAACCTTCTGGTTTTAACTGAGGGCAGACTATCATCAGATAGGATTTCCTAAAAGGCTTCTTCTTCACATCTGCACAGATGGATCCCTCTATCCCTATCATCAAAGTGTTAGTAAAGGCACTCTTTGAACTGATATGTTCACACATCTTCAAAGATGCTAAAGTACTGGCGCAGCTGTTTTTCTCTTGGTTTTATAATAAAAACACAAAGTACACTTGGTTAATAAGCACAGATGATATTGTTGGACCATTATATATTATTGAATCAAAGAAATCACAAAGGGAAATTGATTTAATTAAGTAAATATTAGCTTCATTTTTTTTTACACAACAAGGTCTCTGCTCTGCTTGCTCACTGTGCAGTGGGAATGCTTTCTAAACAATTACTTCAGTTACAACCAGTGCTTTCCATGCAGGTGCTCCAAGACCCGGGGCTCATACTGACTGAGCTGCAATAATTCTGTTTTCTTTTATATGGTCAAAGAATGTGTTCAATTTTCTCATTTAACTTCCATCTGGTTTAAGTCTTCTGCAGTCTGTTCCAGTTAATAGGTCCCATAGCACAGCTTGAGACGTTATGCTATGAAAAACAAGAAGATTCCCAGAGTGATCTGTGGAAAAGAGTGAAGCACTAAGTGGAACTTCTTTTCTGATCGTATCATAGGCTTGATCAGCCAAAGGGTCTTTGTGTTAGTAAGTTATATGCAATAATAATAATAATAATAATAATAATAATAATAATAATAATAATAATAATAATAATAATAATGACACAGAACAGAGACCTATTTTATTTACTGTCAAAACCTCATTTCAGCTGTTTCAGTGTCAAAAGTCTGAGTTATTGTCACTATAAAGGTCCTTGCAGGAGGACTAATTCAGAAAATATTCTCTAATATAAAACTATTTTGTCAATGCGTCTTCCTATCGTTTTGCTCATATCTATGTATTTGCACCTGCTTTTCAATAGTTTCCTATACCTGCAATATAAGCGCTGTACAGTTTATTAGATGTATTTATCTTGGCAGCGTGACAAACAAAGCATACAAAGGGGTTGAATGGAATATTTTAATCATAGCAAATATCATCTGGAGGCTTAGCTTGAGTTTTCAAAGCATGTCCATCACATTAGGAATCTCAGGCTTCTCCTCTTCATTGTATTCCAATGAGTTTCTGAACCATCCACTTTTTAATCAAACTCAAGGGCCCATGTTTAATTAATACCGGTATATAATTGTTCAAAAGAGACTTGCAGTAGGGTTTCTTGTGCTACAGCAACATATTAACACGTCATTAGTGCTGAATCTAGCAGCAATTCCATATGAAACATACCTTTTATTCATTAGACGTTAACCTTTATGTCAGTATGGTATTAATAATGACTTCTGGAGTAGTCAAGTTAATTTTGTGTGAAGATATTTGTGCGTGATAATTCCTATCAGACATTAAACATTACCTTATCAGGTGTCGGATATTGTAGACCAATGCTACATTTCCCCTACCAAACTGCCTATAAATTAATATTTCAAGATCTGCATTAAAACAAGATATTCTTCAGAAATTATTACACTGCTAAATTAATCATGTATGTCTGGTAAGAGCAATAACATTAGAATGCCTATATGGAGGCTCAGTCTCAACTAGCACATGAATTAGAAGTGGTTTCATAAATGTAAAGGTATTTTGCCAGAATGATATCTTTCACAGATCATGGAGCACATGCACGAGGGGATGAACCCCAGTAGTAACTAATAAAATAAAAAGACAATCTAGGACATTTTGAAATTGGTACATTTTGCCCAAGAACCAATACACCAAATGAATATAAACCCTGCATTCAAATGTAGCTCTTATTAATAAGGGTGTTTTTCAGAATATGCCATTAATCAAGATATATACACAATGATGTTTTTCTAGTATTAGTCCTTTTAGTTTTCAATGTGTAATGGCTCAGTCAGGAAGCGTCTTAACAGATGCATTCCGTGATGCGTCTTATTGTGCCCTTTTATGGTCAGGCATTCCCCAGACACGCCCCTCCTAGCCAGCCAGGGGCTCACGATCATCTGAGTAAATCCTGCAATGGTATGCACGCTCTCTGAAGTCAATGACAGGTCTCCCCTGTCACATACCCTCCCCCCCCAGAATGGCACCAGCAGTCCATTTGAAAATCTACAACCCCACTCCTTCCTGAGAGACGAAGTCTGCATTTTGGTGCATTTTCCCTGCTCGGTGGATTACCCTGAAGGCGTATGGCTGGAGAGGACTGTGTACCACAAGGCACTCCTTCTCAGTGGAACTGTAGTTTTTCTCACGATCAAGGAGCTTCCTGTTCATATACAGGATCAGGTACTCCTTTCCCACTCCCTCCTGGGACAGCACTGCACCCAGACCTGTCTCAGATGCCTCCGTCTGCAGAATAAACCTCCTCCTGAAAACTGGACTGCGCAGCACTGGCTTGCCACACAGTTTTGTCCTCAACATCTGAAAGGCCCTGTGGCACGGCTCCATCCACTAAACCATATGGAATACATTTACGATAGTAGCCTGCCAGTCCCAGGACGGAGTGCACCTGGGTTTGTGTCTTGGGAGTCAGACAGTCAGCCAAGGCTTGCACCTTTGCAATAAGTAATTTGATCTGTCCGCCCCCCAATCAATACCCCAAATACACTGACTCACTCTTTCCAATTGCACACTTCTTTATGTTAGCAGTAAGCCCAGCCTCCCTCAAGGATTGCAATATGACTCTGCCACTCCATGCTGTGGATGACCATGTTATCTATGTAGGCAGCAGTGTACTGTGGATGGGGCTGCAAGACGCGGTCTATCATCTGCTGGAAAGTGGCCGGGGCTCCATGCAACCCAAAAGGCAGTGTGGTGAACTGGTACAAACCGAAAGGAGTTGAAAATGCAGTCTTCTCTCGAGACCCTTTAATCAGGTGTATCTGCCAGTAACCCTTTGTTAGGTACAGTGTGGTCATAAAATGGGGTACTTCTCTAATGGTAAAGATAAGTGGGAGATTCACCTTGACCCAATTACACACGTCACTAGCGATAAACCGACGCAACATGCTCTTAAGGGTCTTATTAAAGTGCTCTACCAAGCCATCAGTCTGAGGGTGATAAACCGAGGTCCTGATGGTCTTAATACCCAAAAGCTTGCATGTCTCGCTTACCAGCCGTGACATAAAATTGGTGCCTTGGTCCGTTTACATTTCACAGGGAATACCTCCCTGGTTAGTTTTCACCCTTGACAGGATATAACAGAAAAAGTGTGAAAGAGAAGGATAACTGAATATATGTTTGCTTTAGGTATCATGTAGAAAGTAACAGTACATGCTTTGACATTTAGATTGTAGATTGGATTTTATTTATTAACAAATCTGTTCATTAAGTTGAGAAATGTGTTGATTTTATTGCTTAGCTGATTTATGTGAAATGTTTCTGGATTGTTGAAAAACAAAAGCGATATGGACAACAAGGGATGCACTGTAACCCTTAAGCTTCATTTACTGAAGTCTTTCAAAGATATCCTGTAGCGACGAATAGCGTAAAGGACTAGCCTAAAGGAATGCTGTTTCACTGTAAAGACCTTGAGGTGCTAACCGCCATTGGAAATAATAAACTGTTTCTTTACAGCAGCCAGTATCAAATATTACCTCCCTTAATTTACGCGGTAGGCCCATTTAAATTGATGAAAAGCTTGAACCACTAGCTGCTAATCAAATCACAATAGCATTGCTATGCAGAGGGAATTAAGGAAGATAAAGACAGGATGGTTACTGAAAAATAACTTTTGATTATTTAGAATAGGAAGAGTGAAAATCATCAGTATCGGCATAGAATTTGTGATAACTATGACAATGGTGATGTAGATAGAGCTTACACAACAAGTACAACTATACGGGGCCCAATTATAACTATCTAAGCCTGGGCACATTTACATACTATTAAATGTAACCACCGTCATTTAGAAACAGATCAGAAGGGTAGCAATACAATGCCAGCAATAATGGAATTGCATTTTTTTCTGAGTAGCTGTTGGAATGATAAAAATGTACAATGAGCATATAAAATACCATAATCAGACCAGGAGACAAGATCTACATTTCTGCATCCTGTCCCAACTGTCAGATTCATGATGTAATAATATAATGTACAATCGTTATGGGAATAGGCTTTTTATATTATTTCTGAAGCTTGTTCTATATTATCCTGGTGCATTAGAACTGTGGAGCAGGAACCTGCTTCCAACAACACTTACATTTGTTTATGATACATATAACTCTTATGATAAACCTTTATTCAAAAGCTTAAGAAATGCCTACATGCATAGTCATCATAAGAGGTATCATTCCGGGTATCATTGAAACATAAAGCAGAGGAGACCTGTACTTTAGTAAGTCATGATCATCTTATTAGTGTACCTTCACTTCAATACACAAGTACAGCAATGTACTAAGAACAGCTGTCTTAACAGGGGCCATGATGGTCTTCCAGGATGGAAGTGATTTGAAGAGACTGGTTAAATTGTTCAGGTGATCATTACCCACTTCTAATTCCTTCAGGGAAGCTGGAGGTTGGAAGTATTTTCTCCAAGTGCCTAATAAATATTACAGATTAGTATTGCAGGGATTCCATAAAATAACTCCTAGAACTAGCAGAAAAACTACAGGAAGGGATACGCCTGCCAATATTCTGTACGGAAAAAACAATATACAGTTAAATAAAAGAAGTGGGTACTGAAAAGAATGATGAGTGCATGCAAGGTCAGGGACAACCCATCCAGGTGTATAGTCCCAACAGTCCTTTTCACTGTCCTAACAAAGCAGTCAAACAACTCCATCTGCACAGCTTGCCCTCAAGACATCTTTAGTTTTAAACTTGATATTTAAATGTAAATCATGAATACATGCTGTGGGTTTTATGTATGCACTGACCCCTCAGAATATATGCCTAGATAACCAGTGAAGATTAAAAATATTCAGAAGAAGGACAGCAAGTTTAATCAGGATTTGAAAGGTCGTTTTCTATATTGTCTCCTTATACTGTATCCCAGATGTTCACTCTCAGTAACATGTGCTAAAGCCTTAGACATTTTGGATAAGTGGTTCTCTAGATGTAACGTAAAACTGTAATGCGTGATGTCTACAGATGTATTATATACATCCTCGCAGGGGATTTGTTTGTGAGAGTTCCATATTCTGAAGGTGAATAATTATAAATTGATATCTGTTTCACAAATAAAAGTTAAAACAAAACAAAAAAAATATGTTGAGTTTTTATTTATTTTTTGGTTGTTTTGCTACATTTAGTGAAGTTATTTGGTACGGATCGATTTTGAAAATAAATGAGCTAAAACAATTAGAATTACAAAAGGATGTCTGAGTGTCTCTCCCGCTGTGCCCCGATGCAAACCAGCCTCCTGACAAGAGATTGGTGTAATCCAAACCCCCAGAATACACCCGCAGTGTCATTAACTTTACATTTGGATAGTACGGTATTTCAAGACAAGCATGTCATTATACCGACTGAAACAAAAGTTTCTAGGTCAAAACTGCACAGAAGGGAATTGGGACAGACAACAGTATAATTGTTGCTAATCCTTAATCATATAGGATATGACACGACAGATCCACTCCCTCTAAAAACTGTCACAAAAATACAATAGCTTTATTTAGAAAATGACAATAGTATGGATCTGTAATGCAGTGATGGTGATACATGCCATACCAAGCAGCAAACGTGGTACCTTATCATTTTCCGTGATTTATAGGTCATGTGACAATAACACATGGCTTCTATTTAACTGTTAGAATGGATTTTAATGAAACAGGTTTACTAAAACAGCTGATGCCATTTCATGTTATAACTGGAATCATTTTATTAATACCCGTGTCCAGGACATTATCTTGAAATTACCTTGCATTTCAGTTGTATTCAATTACATGAACAAGATTATTCTGAAGCCAAAAGTTTGTCCTGATCAAACCCTGATAACAGCAAAATGTACAAACATCATAGAAAAATAAAAATCATAAATAATCTGAACACATTATTTCACATTTAATCCAGGTTACTCATAAGTATGTTTATAGTGTTTTGTAAATAACACTAAAATATTTTAACATTTGTTACATTCAAAATAGAGCTGTTGTTTTGTCTCCAGGGGACCACCTTTTACATTCCCAATAGGGTGTTCTGTGTATTTGAAATTAAAAGGAAATGTTTTTTTTTCAATAAAATTTTGCTTTCTTTTTTATTTTATATCATTATCTCAAATGTAATCTATAAACAATTGCAATTAAAAACATTTGCAAATTGAGGCGATGTTTTACAAGTATCAGCACCATGGACAGCAAATCCAATATCTACCAGGACTGCAGCATTGCTACTGAATTTAAAATGTGTAGCTGGCATCTTCCTTTTATCATTTACACTAACACCCTCAATGACTCTTCCGTATTTTATAGAATCTGCAATCTTACCCCGAAATAACTGATAGATTTTGATGTGCGGTATGGGCCATCTCGCAGCCTCTGGATCGCGTCTTATGCATTTCAGCACGGAGAGATGGACAATCAACAGAGACGTCCCCAATGGAAATGACCAGTTCACGGTACAGGGCCACCAGGGTATTGAACTCCTGGACAAGCTGAAATACACGGTACTTTACTTTGATAAGCCATTTACCCCACACAATCAACGTCGTTCATCTCGTGCAGATTTTAAAGTCGAATTCAGAAAAAAAGCCGAAATTTAAATAATTTAGGCTCCGCTATTATCTTAAAAAATACAGCACAACGTTTAAAAAAAAACATCAATATTAATTTGAACATGTAAAACTTATATAAGCAGTGTTAATCATTTCAGAATTGAACAGTATATTCTAAATCCTTATACATTTTCATAGGCTGAATATAAAAGCGAATAATGTTTCTTAACACACTGAGATATTTTGGGATTGACAGCGCCAATATATATGTATATATCTCTTAAGAGACAGTAACATCCATATTGTGTAAGATATCGTTGAATCATAAAATAACAAGCTGCAACTTGGTGTATCGATTTATTCTGTTATAATGCTATTCTTTAAAAGTCCAATTCATCTTTTGAACCTATACGTGCTAATTTCTACAACATTAAACAGCACACCCTGAGGTGTTGATTCGTTTGTAATGTGTTAAAATAATAATAATAATAATAATAATAATAATAATAATAATAATAATAATAATAATAATAATATAATACTGTTCCAGGAGATCTAACCATATAATTCAGAAAAGCATTTTGGTGCAAATGTGAAAGACAGTGAGAGCTATAGCATGGATACAACCTTCTGCCAGCAGACCTGGCAGATTAAAAACCGCCAATCGGTCATTTGTTTATTAGGCTACATAAATATGAGTTTGCATACCCCTTTGGATAAACTTACTAATTTATATTTAAATCCGTGCAGTCAAATCAACGTTTCATCCAGCTTTATTACAACGACATCAATATAAATGCACTATGTTTATATGTGTAATGATATTGAGATGACATTTTCAATACTTGACATCATTATTATTCAGTTCCAAATATAAGACACAAAAATATAAGATCAACGGTTTACTGCAGTTTTAAAAATAGTGCAAGTGCACGTGATCTGAATGGAAAAGGTGGGGGAGTGACACCAGAGCGATGGACACAAATAACGAAAATGGTGTGTGTTGCACCTACCATTCTGCAGTCTTCCAGTGCTCGCTGGTTTTTTGGGGCGCTCTCTGTGCTTCCTCTGCGCTCCGGGTCCCTGTAGGGAGGTTTGCTGATTTGAAAAATGGATCCAGCAGATCTGGGGCGGTTTTTGCGCCCATTCGGTGCAGAACTCATGCATACACATCCACTAATCAAACCTACACAACAGTGATATGAAAAATGTGTATTTCTTGTTTGTTTTCGTGTTTAAAGCAGCAAGCGAATGGCTCCAAAATCTCTACTGTGGAAATAGGTCTTTTCGGGGGCAACCTTTGACTAGCAGGAGTGCTGGGTGAGCACTTGCGATTCCTTTCTGCATCGCTTCGACAAGTCACCTTCACTTCAGCAGAAGCCTAATTCCAGCTGAAATATCCACACACATTGCCGTTCTTTTCCATCAACGGTTTCAAGGCTGGTCAGATGTAACCATTTCTTACAGTTACGAGTTTCCATGAAGAACTGGAAGCTAGAAATCTTACCAATTTAAGGACCCTTGGTGCGTTAATTCAATTTCCTTCGACGTAAAATGTGAAGCGCACGGCCAAACATAATATAACTATACTGAATAGTCCCGATCTCGTCTCCAAGGTCTTCTTTTGAGAATACATCTAACCTTGGTGGAAAAAGGAGACGCAGGGAATCTGGCAGACTGACGTGGTTAGCAACACAGCACATTCATAGGACAGGAATACTGATGTGATCCATCCATCCAGACCCCCTAGAGCCTACACACTTACCCAAGCAATTGTTCAATGGCATCAATTATATTACTTTTAGAGGCTCCATTGTTAGAAACCCCAAATGCCACTAAAAGGTTGCAATGCATCAAATTATTATAATAGGCATATAGCACATTGCCATAGTATTGTAGATGTATTAAGAACAATGTGCATTTTATTGTAGTATTTGGGTTGTTGTGGCGCATGACAACCAGTTATAGCCGCCCAAAATTAAATCGTAAAAACATCATCTAATACCCATTCACAAACGGTTACAGCAAGATTAATGTTAAAATTCATACATCTTTATTTAGAATAATTTAAACAGAAATGTGTGTTAAACGAGTAGCTTTAAAAGTGCACTAAGATTTAAATTCATTATTATATTTTGTGGCATTAAATCGTCTTGGGATCAAGTTAGCCCCTTTACACAACAAGGGAATACAATAAAATACGTTAAATGCCAACACTACGTAAATGGTTATTTCCTAGCGTTCATGACAGAGCATGTCTAATAATTAGCAATTTGCAGTATACGTAATCACATAGGTGTTGCTTTGCCTCAACTCAGCTACCCGCGCTATCATCAGATTAACATCGAGTGAGGCTGTCCCAACAAACACACACGGTTTAGACCTGCGGAGAAAACAAGATGGATCCGTCTGAACTTTATTCTGCTCAACGTTAACTGGAGAGGTGCACGTGTGTAAGGATATCAAACAACATACATTCTTAAATCTCCAAGGAAACCATTTTTACAGCAACGTATTTCACACGATGCTGTACTATTTAAATGTCTGTTCAATTCAATCAGTTTATGATTGAATGTTGTAAGTTACGGTTGTTAATATTTAAATGTAACTAAATATGGCCGAATCTTCTCAAAGTGAAATGCCTCAGTGCTACGATTCTTCTGGTGTACTTTTAACCATTCTCCATTTTAATGATGTTTATGAGATCGAGCCAAGAGCAGAAGATCCAGTAGGTGGCGCAACAAGGTACAGTAAAATGATTCTGTATGCTACATTTCATAGGATGTTTACCTTAAAATGATGTAATGACTGGACATTATATTCTAAACCAGGTCCTGGTCGATGTAGGAGGTATAACTGTGCAATTTGAATAATGCCAGGAGTACCACAGGCTTCTAACCAGTAATTAAATACATTTACTTAGATACATTTAAGAGAAACATTAAGTTAAAACAAGAACACTGTAATTTTAAAATATTTTGCCAACATTTTTTTTCATGTTTTAAAGGAACATGAACATTTGTTGAAATCCTTGGGGTCAACTGAAATGTATTATGTTCCTAATGTCTAAAGGGAATACTGGTGGGTTAATTAACAGTATTCAGGACTTTTTAATTGCAACAATTTATATTATCATAGCTTTGCTTCCTAGCAGAGTTTTTTATGCTGCAACTCTTCACAGTTCAAACAAAGCTTTTATGCAGTGCCTTGTTCAATTTCTTCATACTGCTGCTTGAGAGGCTGGGGTTCTCTTAAAATGATTGTCAAGTACCTAACTGCAGTCCAAAATTATTCCTGTGTTATTCCACTGTTTTTGCGTGTACAAAGTCTGTTAATTACCACAATGTTCAATAACTTGCATGTATGTGTAAAAATAAAAAAGCTTTTTTTAAATTTTTTTTTAAATTTTTATTAATTTAAGATATTTGTATAAAAAATATAGTGCACATATTTACATACAGGGGTTGGGCAATGCTTTCTATAATACTATAATCAGGATGTAAGGCCAACGGAGGTTGGTTTTAATGAGCTAAGATTATTTTACAAGTTTAGACATGAAATCCTAAGGTGGAAAGTGATCTCAGAACTGGTCTAAACAGACCAGTTGGACTCTGTGGTTAGGGTTTTTGTTGGAAGCCAGGGTTTGCCCTTGATATTTGGTCCATCTTAGCATTCTCCTGTCTAGAGAATGCTAAAATGAACCAAGCCTAATTCCTGTGTTTGAAAGAACACTGTATTTTGAGTTCTGCCCAACATAACTAATCAACCATGGGATTTAAATGGACATGTCCATTTGTGTATATATAAAAAACAAAATAAAAAGAATCTCAGGCAAACCACCCATAAGCCACATTAACATAAGGCTTTGACAGAGAAAACTGGACGTATTTCAAGTCATCTGCTTGTGCCTTTCAGGAGTGAGGGGTTGGCATAGGCACAGTTTATTTAGGAAGGCAGATGATTTAACATGCAAATAAGTTCATAAGTTGTCATATTTAATGTAAAATACAGTGGTCTATTGAGACAGTTTTAATTTATTTCTTACAGATTTGCTACAGCTTTAAAACAATTCTCTCCATTAAACCCCCTGGTCGTTTTTAGTGGAGATTGTTTAAATCCTTCACTCCTGAGTACAGTTACGAAAGGCAAGCACATGTTGGCCGTCTTCAATGAGCTGGGAGTACATTGTGCGGTATATGGTAAGTATTACATTGACTCCAGTGTAACATACCTCGATGCTGGTGAAACCAGCAGACCTGAATTTGTAGATGGCAACTGGCGGCTCGGATTATATGGATGGAACAATTCATATAGATGTAGATCCAAGACGCCGAAGTGCTTTAAAAGCCAACAACAGAATTTAAAAAGTGATATAAAAACCAATTGGAAGCTAATGCTGTCGTAATAAGATTGGTTGAGTTTTACTTGAATTAAAATGTACGACATTTTTGAACACCCAAGCCATAATATCATCCAAGCAAGCAGATAACCTAGAGTCAGAATTTGCATCACCAGGGTTTAAATCAAAGTAAACCTGTGTATCATCTCCTCGTGGAAGCATAAACAAGTTAAAAAGTAGAGGTCCAAGAACAGACTACTTGTGGAAATCCTGACCATTATTAATGGAGGATTCAAATACACAAAATGACACCATTTGCTGACGTTTTGACAAATAAGACCAAACCAAGTAAGTGCAAGTCCTCCCAGACCAATATATTTATTAAGTCTGTCAGTGTCTTTTATGTTTAAATAATGATGTTCCCATTTTTAGGTAATCATGAGTTTGATTTTGGAGTGGATATTCTGGAAGAACTGGCTCCTCAAATGAATTTCCCATGGTTTCTCAGCAATGTATATGACAAATTCACTTCTCAGCCACTAGGACGTGGAGCGGTGAGCAGTATATTGGAATGGAACAGTGTTAAAATAGGTCTTATGGGCTTGGTAGAAGAAGAATGGCTTGATACTTTGGGAACAGTTGACAAATCAAACATTGACTACGTGGACTATGTTGTAACGGCTAACCAGCTGTCCAAAGAACTGAGAGAAAACGGAGCAGAGTTGGTAATTGCTATGACACACATGAAATGGTGTAATGATATGAGGCTTGCTTCAGAAACAAAAGCGGTGGACCTAATACTTGGAGGCCATGACCATGATTATAGGGTTGTTGTGGTGAATGGAACCCTGATTGTTAAAAGTGGATCAGATTTCAGGTACCTGACAAAAATTGATGTTGTAAGAAACCACGATATGACCTATAAGTATGAAACACAGAAAGTAATCATTGAAAAAACCTTTGAAGAAGACCCATCAGTAAAAAGAATAGTCACAGAGTTCACAGCTAACTTGCAGGTATGGAGTTGCTTTAAATGTAGTCAATTTAGACAAATCTTATCTCACTGATCTTTCAGAAGATCTCATGTGCTTTTTGGAAATTAATTAATATAATTAAATTTCTTTCATGCTTCCTCATTCAAAAAGATTTACTCAAAAGTACAAATTTTCATGACTGTTATAATCAAGCTTGGTGATGGACAAGTGCTTAAGTCCTGTTGTTCTGTACATTACTATACATCAAAGAATTATCAATTCATCTAGATATTTATTTCTGAAGGCTTAATGGCAATTCAAAGTTTTTCTTTTGGCAAGGAACTAGACCTTCATTTCTTTAGCACTTAAAGCTTCCGGGCCCACATTCATTTTCAATTTTACTTTAAAATAATAGAAGCAATTCCTCTACAGTAGTTTACTTGTATGGAGACTCAAGCCTCCAACCCCCTTGAAACTTGCTTGCCATTATATTACTCTGTGAGCCAGCATTAGGCAGTTGTAATTGATTTTGATTACATGAGAGTAGCTGTTTTTTAGTTCATGTTAATATTGAACCTGGCTTTTGCCAAGATAAAGTGGTGGGGACCAACCAAAGCATAGCTTCACTGCAACATCTGCACACACTGAAGTAAGATATGAGCCTGTAGTGCTTTTCATGGATTTTCAGTTGGCTCAGCATTGATGGATGAAATGTAATGCTGGCTCCAAGGATCAGCCTATTTGCAGCCGCCCTGGCTCATCAGCACATGCTATGCCGGTGATGCTGGTTCCAGGGATCAACCAAAGTGCGGCCTCCCTACAGCCAGCATGGTAACCGTCTGGAATGGGCCGGGTAGGGCACTTCGCAGAGGTTATCGGGTGGGCACCTCCCATCTCCGGTGTTTCGTCGACTAGCCGACACACCTCAGAAAGCTCGACAGTGATGCTGGCATCCTAGCACCACTCTCCTCCATCCCCCAGACCAACCCAGGCCAGTTTACTTTCCTTAGCCATCCATTCCTTTTCAGTGCTGGCCAACATCTGCCTGCATTCTCCAATCTCTAGCAGCCCCCAATTGTCCCAGACAAATCTTAGTTGTAATGACCTTTCCTGTTGGTTGCTATCCCGGATGGTGGAATGTTATTCTCTGGGTGCAGCTATTGCTGATATTAGCGGTGAGCTGTTGATCTTCTTAGCCTTTCTCCCAGTGCTAATGCCAAGCATAGCAACACGTGTTCATGATGCCAAGTGAAGCGACCTTGGCTCAGAGCCACGTTGCATCCTGTAAGAATGCTTCTGGGTAGCCGGTGATGAACACAAAGGACATGCAGGATTCTCTCCATCTGAAAAGAATACTTCAATTCAAACATCCTGTGGAGTAAAGTGTGTCCTATCCACTACAACACCACAAAAGAGCTAGCAATAGCCTATGAAAACCTGTAATGAATGTAAAGGGTTTATCTTCATTATGCTTTTGCATTAAGTCATTTGCAAACTTAATGAATTCTGCAATTGGATACATTTCAAACAGAAACCAGTATCATAAAATAGATTATTGTGGTCTGAGTCTATATTATGGTTCAGGATTTTATAATTACTGCAGGTACTGTGACAGTAACAAGCAAAGCAATTAATATCTACTACAGTATGTACATTTTCAGAAGATTCCACTCTTTTTCTAAGCAGCTAACTGCAAAATCAGTTATTTTCCCCCAGTTTAATTACATTTCTTTTAAAAACTAGCACTATTTAACTACAGGATTGATTGGATCAACCTGTCCTACTGGGATCACAGCTGCTTTTTTTAAAGAAGATTCACTAGACATTCCATCAACCACCTGTCTGTGGTTATCTGGGGATTTAAAAATAAGTGGTGGTTGATGTGGATTCTCTGGTACTGTAAATTTCTCTAAAAAAAAATGCAGCTGTGGCTTATCCTGGCAGGGTATAGTTTGATCAAGTCCAAAGTATTATCATTTTCAAGTTGTTTGTTTTCCATTTCATAAAATTGACTTGGATAATATAGGCATTAACTAAAGACTGGAGTAAATGCATTGAAAATATGGTCTTAAAAGTCTAATATAACAGAATTACTTGAGCCTTACATAACATTAACCCTCAAAAAGAAATAACAACAAAATATTATCAACAACATTTTTTTTTCAACATTATACGCAGGACTAATTATCGAGTAAACTAAGAAAAATAATCGCCCAATGGAGCTAACTAACTTTAATGTATTTTTCTTAGTATATGCTGGAAGAAGTGCTCATCCAAACAGAAAAGGACTTAGATGGATGCTTTTCTACAGTTCGGAAATCCGAGAGCAATCTGGGAAACCTGATTGCTAATGCAATGTTGGAAGCTACCCAAGCTGATGTAGCGTTACTGAATTCAGGTATGCATGTTTAATATGTGCCCTACTTGTGAGGCTTTTGCTTAGTGTTTGAAATTGTAAGAAACTAGCAGGCATAGCAAGTGCAGTCTGCTATTATCTTAGTAGAGGCGTGTAATGCAGTGCATTCAGCTGACCTTATTAACACACTGAAAGAATAGCATTATTTGTGTTTGTTTTTGAAGTGTAAATACTCACGCTTAAAAAGGAGAACAAAATCATCTTGGAGAGCCTATTTGCATTACATGCGTTTGAAACACTCAGGCATAATGTGTTCTGCCTCAATAATAAACAACAAAGGCACATCAATGTTCTTGTAAGTGCTGTTTAAAATAAAAAGGGGTATAGTATTTCACCCTATGTTTAGATACTCTAGTAAGAATTTTGTTATATTCATGATAGTACTTTAGCATCTGAAGTAAAGTGAAATGATGTTATAGAAAGCACAAGTACTTTGTATCCACAAATGTTTTATAGATACACATTTTCTTTGTTCAATATAACCTGATAATACTACATGTATGTTTCTTTTAAAAATGCAGTAACTCAAAGGTCCTCTCCTAGGCTTTGAGGTCATGCCATCAATTTTAGAGGTAATGCTGCAAGTGAATTATTCATGCCAGAATGAGTGTGGGGCTTCCATTAGCAACCAGGATGGCAATGAGATTACTTGATAGCTCAGATTTCAAGATTATGAAATACAATAACTTCTAAAAACCATTTCAGGTACCCTGCGCTCAGATCGCATACATCCAGCAGGCCCTTTAGCAATGCGTGATCTCATGCAGATTTTGCCCATTCCGGATCCAGTTTTAGTAGTACAGGCAACAGGACAGCAGCTATTGGAGGCCCTTGAAAATGGAGTTAGCAGCTACCCACACCTGGACGGAAGGTAGTTTTTTTTTAGATGAAGTTCATAAGAAATTGTAGGGTTTTATGTGATCAATCTGTAACCCCACTGGAATAAAATAGTATTCTTTTATTGCATTTTACAGCATTTGTGAATCACCCTAGATTGCATTAACCATCTATCTTGATTGCCTCTAGAAATAAGTGGTTGATGCAAACAAAAGAAGAGCTGTGGGTTATTCTGGCAGCATATATGTTTATTAAACATATATGGGCAGCAGTGTGGAGTAGTGGTTAGGGCTCTGGACTCTTGACCGGAGGGTTGTGGGTTCAATCCCAGGTGGGGACACTGCTGTTGTACCCTTGAGCAAGGTACTTTACCTCGATTGCGCCGTTTAAAAAACCCAAATGGGTAATTGTATGTAAAAATAATGTGATGTCTTGTAACAATTGTAAGTCGCCCTGGATAAGGGCATCTGTTAAGAAATAAAAAATAATAATAAATAAGGTAGACAAACATTTCAGCTAATCCCTTAATCAGCTGTAAATTATTTACAATTATGAGTCACCACATGTTTCAGCTAGTGCCTTCATCGGTGTACTGATCAAAAAATATAGCTTTGCAAATATGGCTTGTGGGCATATCCATTTGGAGCTCTACATGGAGTTTTGACATTTAACAGTTAAAGAAGTTTTCCTGGATGACCTCTGGTACCATTCTTTTAATATAATATCAAAATAGTTTCCATTTTTTAATGTGGTCGCTGAAACAGCAATGATCCGGAGCCATTCTAGGAATAACCTAATTTATTTTGACCTCGGAATGTAAAATAAAACCTCTAAGGATATTTCCATTATGAAGCTCATGAGGCCAAATCACAAATAACTTATTCTGGCTAAAAGTTTCACATATCAACTCCAGGCATTTCAATCTTCTTCTGTCACCTTTATTTTCCAACATTTGTCAGGATCACATTTGCAGAATGTTGAATTTTGTTTAAAACTAACAAAAGTCATCCATATTGATATTCATAAAGTGATCTTTGCAGACCGGCGACTGTCGCTAAGCAATTTAATGAATGGGTATATATTCGTTCATGACTGAAATCCGTCTCCTTTTGATGACATCATCAGCTCTATAAACATTCGCTCAGTTCTGTCGTTAGCTGTTGGGAACATAAACAAATGGAATCTACTGACAGCAGCACCCATCGTGTTATTAACAGCTTGCCTGTATGATATGTGATTTATATACTGGAGGATGCGATCATGTTCAGGTTATTTAAATTACAATAATAATAATTGTTAATGTTCCTTTGCTTTGCAGGACATGCACAATTAAATGAAAAACACTTGTAAATCAATTATTTCAATTATTATTTCAGCTTAACACAGATACAGCATTACTTTAAAAAAATATATCAGGCAGTGTTAACGACACATCTGAATTATCTCTTATGAATAGCAACTGCCATTAAATAGGCGGCTATGGATGAAATCCGATCATGTACTCCTGTTTTCTCATTTCAACAGGCGTTAAGCCTTTATGAATAGACCCTCTAGTGACTTAAAATAAATAGAATAATTTTCTTATGGTATGTCTAGTAAGGATACACTTTTGTGGTATGTCTGAAGGATCTGATTTATTGCTGAATAGCAGTTCATTTACTGTATGTTGTATTAAAATTAAAGCTGTTTTAAGTTTATTGTCAGATTATTTTTTTTTGTCAGATTTCCCCAAGTTGCTGGGATACAATTTGGATTTGATCCCAGAGCAAAATCAGGGCACCGAGTTTCTGCAGATTCAGTAAAGGTCCAAGGTCAATACCTTGAGAAAAACAAAACATACTTACTTGCAATAAAGGAATACTTAGCAAAGGTAAGGGATTTTCTCAACACCGCAGACCAGCCTTGACTTGGCGGCTATACCACATATGGTGTCAGGGTGGGATAGTGCCCCCCTTAGTGACCCAGCACGGAACTGTAGGTGGAAATAAAAAAAAACCCACCCAAGCTACAGCTGTCTCGGCACATACACAGGGAGCACAGCATGCTGCTCCCAGTCTTCTCTCCTACTTTCTCTCTGTTCCTCTCCCACTGTTCACACTGGGCATGCGCCTTCACTGACCCATCTCTCCAAACAAACATTTCCTTTGTCTTTGTGTAGGGTGCGTCCAAGGATAATTGATAATCAATAATTACATTCTCACCTGGCTACATTCCAAACTTTTCTCATGAATTAATTAAAACAATTAAACAAACCAATTAAAAGACAGCCATCTTGGCCCAGTCTGAGCCTCTGCTGTGTCACACTGCTAATTTAGAAGTTTGAAAGAACACCTGTGTTTTGTAACATTTGAAGAGAAAAAGCAGCTGGGCAAATTAAGGGTAGAGATAAAATAAAGTTATATTTCAGATGTTTTGCATTTTTAAAATTTGTTTTATCAAGGACTAGAACAGCTTTGGCACTTTTCTTCTAACAAACTAAGGAGAGAATGCTATTTTTCTCAATGTATATTTTTCCCCTTTAGGGCAAGGATGGATATGAAATGTTTTTGAATTGCCCCAGGATATTTGATGTTGAGACAGCTCAAACTCTGCCCACTATCCTTATAAACCACTTTGAGTCAGTGAAAATCATTCAGGGGCTCAAAGTATGCAAATCTGGTCATCGGATGGGTTTGATTAAAGTTTCAAACAGTGCATCATTCACTGGTAAGCTCAATTATATTGACTAATATTCAGCAAAATGTAAGAAAGTGGTCCTCAAAGCTGTGCCAACCAAATCTGTATTTTAATAGCATTTAGCATTTTGGAATAAATTCTAGTACTTTATATATATATATATATATATATATATATATATATATATATATATATATATATATATATATATAGTAATGGAATTGCATATTTTGTTGGCTTAAACCACTTTAAGTTTCAGCTTACAGTTCTGATTGATTTTTTATGAAATATTTCTGTTTCCATCCTATTTTTTTTATCCTGCTTCTGCAACACCTGAAGCATACCGTTTAGATTTAGATCTGTCCTTCGATCGAGATGTAGGGAATCTGCATTTCTGCATATATATATATATACACACTACTGTTCAAAAGTTTGGGGTCACTTAGAAATGTCCTTGTTTTCCATGAAAACATACATGAAATGAGTTTGAATAGGAAATATAGCAAAATGAATAGGAAATATAGTCATTGACAAGGTTAGAAATAATGATTTTTAATTGAAATAATAATTGTGTCCTTCAAACTTTGCTTTCGTCAAAGAATCCTCCATTTGCAGCAATTACAGCCTTGCAGACCTTTGGCATTCTAGTTGTCAATTTGTTGAGGTAATCTGAAAAGATTTCACCCCATGCTTCCTGAAGCACCTCCCACAAGTTGGATTGGCTTGATGGGCACTTCTTACGTACCATACGGTCAAGCTGCTCCCACAACAGCTCAATAGGATTGAGATCCAGTGACTGTGCTGGCCACTCCATTATAGACAGAATACCAGCTGACTGCTTCTTCCCTAAATAGTTCTTGCATAGTTTGGAGCTGTGCTTTGGGTCATTGTCCTGTTGTAGGAGGAAATTGGCTCCAATCAAGCGCCGTCCACAGGGTATGGCATGGCGTTGCAAAATGGAGTGATAGCCTTCCTTCTTCAAGATCCCTTTTACCCTGTACAAATCTCCCACTTTACCATCACCAAAGCACCCCCAGACCATCACATTGCCTCCACCATGCTTGACAGATGGCGTCAAGCACTCCTCCAGCATCTTTTCATTTAGTCTGAGTCTCATGAATGTTCTTCTTTGTGATCGAACACCTTAAACTTAGATTTGTCTGTCCATAACACTTTTTCCAATCTTCCTCTGTCCAGTGTCTGTGTTCTTTTGCCCATCTTAATCTTTTCTTTTTATTGGCCAGTCTGAGATATGGCTTTTCTTTGCAACTCTGCCTAGAAGGTCAGCATCCCGAGTCGCCTCTTCACTGTTGACGTTGAGACTGGTGTTTTTGGGTACTATTTAATGAAGCTGCCAGTTGAGGACCTGTGAGGCGACTGTTTCTCAAACTAGACACTCTAATGTATTTGTCCTCTTGCTCAGTTGTGCACGGGGCCTCCCACTCCTCTTTCTATTCTGGTTAGAGCCAGTTTGCTGTTCTGTGAAGGGAGTAGTACACAGCGTTGTACGAGATCTTCAGTTTCTTGGCAATTTCTCGCATGGAATAGCCTTCATTTCTCAGAACAAGAATAGACTGACGAGTTTCAGAAGAAAGTTCTTTGTTTCTGGCCATTTTGAGCCTGTAATCGAACCCACAATTGCTGATGCTCCAGATACTCAACTAGTCTAAAGAAGGCCAGTTTTATTGCTTCTTTAATCAGCATAACAGTTTTCAGCTGTGCTAACATAATTGCAAAAGTGTTTTCTAATGATCAATTAGCCTTTTAAAATGATAAACTTGGATTAGCAAACACAACGCGCCATTGGAACACAGGACTGATGGTTGCTGATAATGGGCCTCTGTACGCCTATGTAGATATTCCATTACAAATCAGCCGTTTCCAGCTACAATAGTCATTTACAACATTAACAATGTCTACACTGTATTTCTGATCAATTTGATGTTATTTTAATGGACAAAAAATTTGCTTTTCTTTCGAAAACAAGGAAATTTCTAAGTGACCCCAAACTTTTGAACGGTAGTGTATATATATGTAAATGATACACCTGACCTGATGAGAAATACATAAATGTGTCAAAAACATTTTTTAAGAACAAATGATATAGAGCTATATGAATTTAAAATGTCTTCCCCGATTAAATAGTTCCCAATTTCTAATGACTTTCTAATGACTTATTTTGCAATATATATAATACATATAATGGCAAGGGTTAGCTACCCTTGTCGGCAGTATCCAGCTCTGTGTTTACAGGATGCTGGAGACACCCGCCCAAGGCTTCAAAGAAATTAAAGAGAAAAATACCCCTAGAGTCTCTGCGAGGCGGGGCGGAAGATGATTCAACGTTGGACAACACGGTTAAGGACTTAGGAGCGGAAACGGATATGAGTATGGAGAGTACTTCACAAAAGACTAGTTCAAGATCTGCAGTTAGCAAAGACATGGAACTCCAGGTTTGTGTCTGCGGCTGGAGCAAGGCGACAACGGTCAGGGTTTGAAGATTCATCAAGGGAGAATGAAATGCTTGAGGGAGAAGGGACAAGGGCCTCGCATTGATCAGTACTTCATCGAAGTCAGTCAAGTCAGTCGAATGAAATCCAGCGACAGGAAGCAAACCACAGTTCGCAGGATATCAGCACCCCTGTCATAGATGTGAGGAGGACTTGCATGGACACAGTTAGTGATGAACCTAATGATCCTTGTGAACCCGGTCAGACAAACCAGCGGAAGAGAGAAAAGAACCTCAACGGGCACAAGCCTGGAGTTAAATGGCCAAGAGCTTGTGAGAAAACTGCATGGGACACAGTAAACACAGATCTCTGCTTTGCATTGGAAAGGTTAAGTGGAACAGTTGAAAAGAAACTGGATAAATTTGGGGACATCATCTACGCATATGGAAGCGAGAGGTTTGGAGTTGAAAAAAGGAAGGAAAAAGTACAAACTATTCCTGGAAAGTCGAGACGGCAGCGGAGATTGAGCGCTTAGTTAGAGAAAGGAGACAGCTGAGGAAGCAATGGAGAAGAGCAGAAGAAAGTCAGAAGGAGGGACTCAATCTCTTACAAAGGGTCATAAAAGATAAGCTTGCAACATTAGCAGAGCTGAGCGCCTCTCGAAACGCTACAAAAAGAAGGCGTGCGAGAACTAACTTTTATAAAGACCCATTCAAATTTGTAAAGAAGTTATTCACCAGTGAGAAGAATGGCACTAAAAGCATCTAAGTTTGAGCTGGAGAGATATTTGGAGGAAGCATACAGATTCAAAAGGCAGGAGCCTATGTCAATTCCTTCAGACATCCCACCTATCAATCCACCAGAATACCAAATGGAGGACTGTGCACCTAAGTGGAAAGAAGTAGAGCAAGCTGTGAAAAAGCAAGGGCTTCATCATCTCCAGGGCCTAATGGAGTTCCATACAGAGTGTACAAGAGTGCTTCAGGAGTTCTACCGAATCCTGTGGAAACTGATGAAAGTAGCATGGGAAAAACAGGTTGTACCAAGAGCATGGCGCCGAGCAGGTGGAGTCTTTATACCTAAAGAAAAAGATTCTAGCAGCATCAGTCAGTTTCGCCCTATGTCCCTATTAAACGTAGAAGGCAAGATTTTCTTCAGCATTATTGCTCAGAGATTGTCAACTTACCTATTAAAGAACTGCTTCATTTACACTTCAATACAAAAAGCGGGCATTCCAGGTTTCCCAGGATGCTTAGAACACATCAATGTGATCTGGCAACAAATTCAATCAGCTAAAAAGGAGAGGAAGGAGCTCCATGTGACATTCCTGGATTTGGCTAATGCATATGGTTCAGTGCCACATGAACTTCTTTGGGCAGCATTTGATTTTTCAGTGTACCAATGACAATAACAAATCTAGTCAAAGCCTACTTTGGAGATTTGCAATTTAGTTTTTCAACTTCAGAATTCAGCACTACATGGCAATGCCTAGAAGTTGGAATAATGGCAGGATGCACCATTTCTCCACTGGCTTTTACCATGGCAATGGAAGTAATCATTAGGGCATCAAAATGGGTAGTGGGAGGAGAGCGCTTGGCTTCTGGAATACGACTACCACCAATTCGAGCATACATGGATGACATGACAACCATGACTACAACAGTAGCCTGCACTAATCGGTTATTGGGCAAATTAACTAATAACATCGAATGGGCACGAATGCAATTCAAGCCCACTAAATCAAGGAGCATCTCTATAATTAAAGGTAAAGTAGTTGATAAAACATTCTTCATTAATGGTGAGGCAATACCAACAGTGTCTGAGAAGCCAGTGACGAGTCTTGGGAGATGGTACGACGGGGATCTAAAGGACACAGTTCGTGTGGGAGAAGTTAGACAACAAGCTGTGGAAGGGTTGAAGAGCATAGACAGCAGCGCTTTACCAGGCAAACTAAAACTCTGGTGCTTTCAGTTTGGCCTACTGCCAAGGTTGCTGTGGCCACTGACTGTGTACGAGGTTTCTTTGACAACAGTAGAGAAGCTGGAAGCTTTAATCAGTTCTCACATCAGGAAATGGTTGGGAGTTCCACGCTGCCTCAGCAGAGTGGGACTTTATGGTAAAGGAATACTGCAGCTACCTGTCTCCGCTCTAACCGAGGAGTTTAAGTGCGCCAAGGTCCGACTGGAAATGACATTAGTAGAGTCACGCGACAAATGCGTAAGGGAGGCAGCACCTGTGTTGAAAACTGGAAGAAAGTGGGTGGCAAAGAAAGCTGTGGAGGATGCAAAGGCTGCCCTTCGAATTGGTGATATCATGGGGCAAGTTCAGCATGGAAGAGGGGGTCTTGGTCTCAGTTCAGCTCCTCCTACATGGCACAAGGCAGCCCCAGCGAACGGAGGAAGCTTGTAGTCAACGAGGTGCAAAAGCAGGAGGAGAGGATGAGGTGTATAAAGGCCATTTCCCAGGGCAAGCAGGAGAATGGATGAGATGGGAGAGTGTGGAACAACGCAAGATTGGCTGGCAAGACCTATGGTCCATGGAACAGAGCAGGATCAGTTTCCTTATAAGGTCAACATATGATGTTCTCCCATCACCACAGAACCTAAACCTCTGGGTAGGAGAGGATCCCTCATGTCCTTTGTGTTCATCACCTGCAACATTAAGGCACATTTTGACAGGATGTAAGGTGGCTCTTAGCCAAGGACGGTTTACTTGGCGCCATGACCAGGTGCTGCGATGTTTGGCCTTAGCATTGGAAGACAAGCGTAACATGACCAATAAGTTACCACCTGTTCCATCAAAACATTACACACAAAAGACAACATTCCTCCGCCCAGGAGAGCAACCACCAAGAAAAGGTGTTAAAACCAATCTTCGCCCAGGACAACTGGAAGCTGCTAGAGACTGGAAAATGCTGGCAGATGTTGGTCAGCGGCTTATTTTTCCACCTGAGATTGCCACCACAAACCTTCGACCAGATATTGTCTTGTGGTCTGGATCAGCACGCCTTGTTCACCTGGTAGAGTTAACAGTGCCATGGGAGGATGCTGTAGATGAGGCGTATGAGAGGAAGAAACTGCGGTATGCTCAACTAGCCACTGAAGCGGAACAGCGAGGATGGAGAGTCTGGGTTTACCCAGTGGAAGTGGGATGTCGAGGATTTGTGGCACACTCTACAACCCGGTTTCTCAGAGATGTCGGATTCAATGGCCAAGAGTTGCGTCGCACAGTGAAGAACTTATCTGAAGCAGCAGAGAGGAGCAGCAACTGGCTGTGGTTGAGACGGAAAGATTCTGGCTGGGGATCTCAAGCACAATAGAAAGAAAGAAAGGCTGATGTACAGGTAAGTAAGCTGGGCTGAGTTGAGTGGGGGACGGAGGGGGTGATGCTGGGACGCCAGAATCACCGTCGAGCCCTCTTGAGGTGTCGTGGGCTAGTCGACGAAACACCGAGGATGGAAGGTGCCCACTTGAAGACCCCAGAGATGTACCCTACTTAGCTCAATCCAGGCGGTTGTCATGCTGATGCGCTGGGGAGACCGCACTATGGTTGATCCCCGGAGCCAGCATCGCAGCCGTTGTGTGTGCTGATGCGCTAGGGAGGCAAAATAAGCTGATCCCTGGAGCCAGCATTACACTTCAGCCATCAACACCAGACAGAAGGATACCTACATCATCATATGGAAGGAAGCGCAAATGGATGGAGACACATATGGATCACATTAGTTTACTGTGAAGCTACGTCTTAGTTGGTGCTTATCTTGGCGAGAGCCAAGTTCAAATCAGCATGAAGTTTTAACATCATCTCTCATGTAATGGAAATCCTGTGGAGTCCCCAGTGGCTCTGAAGCCAAGTTAATTGGAGTACAACGTGAGTCATTAAGGGTGATTTGAATCCCACTCACACAAAGTGCACGATCTTGGCTGTGGCACACAGGGAGCGCTACATTAGCCTTTGGGCTATTGAGGGTTTAGGGGCTAGTTTCATATTGGGTTGAAAAACAGATAAACATTACAAATATATATGTATTTATTTATTTATTTATTTATTGCATTTATATAGCGCCTTTTATACAAAAGTATCGTAAAGCACTGTACATTACATAGCAGAAAGAACAAACCACAATACATTTGTATAGTATGTCACACATAGAACTGCCATAATCAGACCATTTAAATAACATATTTAAATAACGGTATAGACATAATACAAAAGCAGCAATTTTAAAGTTACATTAAAACCCACTATGATAAGAAAGCCATTTTATAAAAGTGTGTTTTTAGTCTTGACTAAACGAAGGCAGCGGATTCCATAATTTAGGAGCTCTACAAGAAAAAACCCTACCTCCAGTGTTGCTTTTGTTGACCCTAGGAATAAGCACCAGCCCCGCATACTGTGAGTGCGGTTTGGAAGATACGGGGTCAGTAACTCCTACAAATAACTAGGTACTAATCCATTCCGGGCCTTGTAAGTTAACAGCAAAATCTTAAAATCAATTCTATACTGCACAGAGAGCCAGTGTAAAGAGGCCAAAAGAGGGGTACTATGTTCGCTTTTCTTGGTTTTAGTCAGAATTCTAGTGGCAGTATTCTGAACATGCTGCAAACGGGGTACCACACATTTTGGAACACCAGAAAAAAGTGCATTACAATAATCAATTCTAGATGAAACAAAGGCATGCATTAGTCTCTCGGCATCAGATATGGAAATAATTGGTCTAAATATGGCTATATTTCTCAAATGGTAAAAAGGTACTTTAGTAACTTCCCTAATATGAGTCTCAAATGATAGATCAGGATCAAAGATGACCCCGAAACTCTTAATTTCTAGTTTAAGTTTTGATGAGAGACTGCAAAGGTTGAGCTCATGTAATCCCACATTTTCTTTTAAGTTGGTTCTGTGAGCCCACTAGCATAACCTCTGTTTTATCTGAATTCAACATTAGAAAATTCTGTGACATCCAATGCATGTCTGTAAGGCAAGTAGCTAATAACACCTGAAACCTATCAGAAAGATAAGATCTGAACCAAGACAGGACAAGACCAGACAGTCCTACTGTGCTTTCAAGACGATTCATTGGGATGGAATGGTTTACAGTATCATAGGCAGCACTTAGATTTAGAAGAATTCATACTGATGGAGTCAGAGCTTTTCAGCAGATCGTTCACAGCTATAGTTAAATAGTTTTCATTTATAAATAGTACTGTACATGTTCATATTATTTTTAAATATGTTTCCGAGATTAAAATGTTTAATAATTATGCTGCTACGATGTTGATTATAGTGCATTAATATTTCAGAATATAACCTTATTACCATTTTATTCTTCAGCCTTTGAAGAAAACACACATGAAAAGACACAAATTGCAGTTGTACCAGGTGTGGAAGGCAGGATATATCACATTTCCCAAGAACAGGGAAGACACCTTAGAGAACTCCGTGCTGCAAGGGAAGAAAATGCATTTCCTGCAGGATTCAAGTGTTAATGATAAACCTATTTCTGACTGATTGTGAGAATGACTATTGGTCATTTTTTCATTTTAGAAATGTTGTACAGAAAATAAAAACTGGTTGCCTATGGAAATCTATAATTTGTTTTATATATACTGTACATACCGGTATTAAAACTATTAAAATCATTTTGAATGATTTATAATCTTTCACTTGTGCAATATGATTGCCTTGCTGTCCTGTTTATCTCAGATCAAGGTGGAAAGTTTAAAGGGCTAAAAAGCTTACAAACAGCACTGCAATTACCTAAATACATGTGATTAAAGGATAGGTATGGTTTGTGGATTTTTTTAATTAGCTTTAACTCTAAGTGAAAATGATAAAAATCCTGGCTTTTACAGAAGAAAAAGGGGTCCATCCATTAGTATTGGTTAATATTTACGAATCATCTGCACTATTAGCATTGTTATAGAAATATTTTATTTTACCAGTTGCATACCTTCATATGTCAGGTCTACAAGGTGGATAAAAACAGAAACAGATATTCATGGAGTATCCTTTAACATATATATATATATATATATATATATATATATATATATATATATATATATATATATATATATATATATATATATATGCATGTAAATTTACAATCACAGACAAAAGTATTTGGGCAGTTAAAGAAATGAGAAAAAACTCAAAGAAAGTGCCTTCTATAATTTCTAATTGTTCTATTGAAAGATATAAATTAAAGTACAGATTCAGCTTTATACTAAAACAACAAAGTATTACATCACATGCATAAAATGAAAAATTAGATGCAAAAGCTAATTTCATACTTTGATAAAAGTATTTGGGCCATCAACTTATTTCGTATTAATCCCATTCATTGCTAATTATTGACAATGATCATGATTAAAAACCAACACCTGATGATAATTATAGAATAAATAAATACATAATCATCAAGTGCTGAAAAATAAATTGGAAATTTGTGACAAAAATGGTTAAGACTAAAGAGTACAGCAACAATCTCAAAATGGCAGTGATACAACTGAACGAAAAAGGAGAAACTACCAGAAAAATAGTAGAAAGACTCAGTTTACCAAAAATCACGGTGTGGGCTATTATTGACAAACACAGCAGAACAGGAACTACAGGAACAGGAAGAGGAATCGTTCGAGCAGCCCGGCAAAATCCTGTGGATTACTGCTAAAGATTTGACACAAGAACTGAGAGATGGTCAAGAAATTCACAAGCGAACAACTGAACGATACCTTAACAAGATGAATGTCCATGGGCAAAAACCATGATGCAAACCTTTGTTAAAAAACAGTACACAAAAGAAAGTGATTGGAGTTTTCTATTGAATATTTGAAGCCTGATGATTTCTTCAACCAAATGTTATGGTCAGATGTATCCAAAATGTTACTTTTTTCACCAAGAAAGCAACAATATGTTTGGAGGAAGAGAGGAGAATAATTTAAAGAAAAGTTCATCATGCCCTGTGTTAATCATGGTGGAGGTTGTGTGATGGTATGGGCTTGTTTTTCTTCCTCAGGCACTGGCGATGTATTGTAGAAGGATCAATGAATGCTACACAATATCAAGATATTTTGCACTCTCATTTGTTGTCAAAGTATGAAATTAGTTTTTGCATGTTATTTTTCATTTTATGCATGTTATGTAATAATTTGCTGTTCCATTATAAAGCTGAATCTCTAATTAATACCTTTTAATAGAACAATTAGAAATGATAGAAATCACTTTGTGGTTTTTCTCATTTTTTTAAACTGCCCAAATACTTTTGTCTGTGACTGTATGTGCCAACACTTATTTGAAAATAGTATATATTCTATAACATTTATATTTTGCTTTAATTATAGCATTATGACATTAAACCCATTTAGTGCCCTGCAACCTCTTACATTCTTCTCTAAAGTTATGGGTCTAACTTGAATAGTTATTATCAGACCCGCTCAAGTGCATCTAATTTAGTTCTTGGAAAATTCGTATATACCTCAAGGCATTATATATACAGTAAGTACAGTTGCTCAGTACTATTAGAATGTCTGAATGAATTAGCCATTCTATTTTGGTTTCTTTTCAATTTTTAAATGAATAAAGATGAGACAGCTCAGGCAGAAAGAAAAAAACGTATCCAGGGTATACTTGTGAAGTATGGCCACTGCATGTGCTTTTCAATGAAATATATATTGCTGTATTGCACACCACAATTAGTTGCTCTGGTGTGTTTACTGATTTTTTTGTGACATAAGCATGTGTACTGTACCATATCCTAGCATCATTGTGAAATACATTACAGTGTGTGATGTCCTTGTCTTGTTATTTATCAAAGTGCTTCCTGATTTGTTTTTAACAAACTGGCACTAGGTAAGAATGTTATGCAGGGGCACAGCATGCAGATAAATGGAAGGGTCATGGTGTACTGCAGTTATTCCACAAATGAGTGAGCCAAATACAGACATCCTCATCCACAGCACTCCATGAATATGCATGAAGTACTCTTTTATATAACAAGCATAATGTATGGGAAATAACGTATGTTTAAACCTAGACAACTGAATTCAGAAAATGACTTTCCTTAGATCTGGTAAAAAAAAAAAAGAAACACTCAGCAGAATTGAATATGAAAAGGTTATTCAGAGGTAGATTTCTCAATACTTGTTAAGTCCACATTTGTGCAGTATTTCTTTAATTTTGAACCTCAGTTACACACAATCTTCTGACAAGACCCATGGGGTATGCAATTAAGCATACTCTATTGTTATAGCTGTGAACAGTCTTCAAAAAAAATGTTTGTGCGTGTCTCTCCCTGCTGTGCTCATTAAACAAGTCCCTGACCCCTCTGGATCAACGGATGTGGCCATTGTCACCTTGGTAGTCACAGTTCCCAACAGTAAAGAAGTGATGCAGTGCTGATGGAACAGACTCTACTGAATCAAGACATCAAGGTGTGACTCCCATTTAAGCATGGGTGATTTCCCCATGTAAAGCAACCACAACTTTGGAAGATAAATGGTTCCTGATACCTCAGGAGACTTTCCAACATGTCAAAGTGTCAAAGCTGTCATGGCAGTCATACGTTTGTTCAGATTTGTTTTTTAAAAGTGGTTATAGCTAACAAAATAATTCTATATGCACCTCCATTCACTGTATAGGTCTTAACTGTGTAGTTTTTAAAGGAAGCTGTGTTTTAGCAAACATGTATTTCCATTTTAAAACATGATATCTGGAAGTACACTAGGGTAAATCAATCTGTCAGCAGGCCTTGCTTTCTGATAGACTTGCAGTTTAATTGTCCCCCATCCCTTCAGAGCTGCCTTTCCTGTTAGTAACCAACCAGCTGCTTCCCCTAATGACTGACATGCTTTGCAGCTAATAAGATGCTTGACCCCAAAGACACTGCTGAAGTGAAGTGACCCAGGGAAGTGCAAATGTTTGAGCAGATTTCCTGGAAGGGAAGGCTTGCAAACTGAGATCTTTCTTTTACCAAGTGTAGTACCAAATGTCATGATTTAAAATGAAAATACATCTTTGCAATATCATGTTCCTTTCGAAAACTGCACATTTGAGACTGACAGCATATATATATATATATATATATATATATATATACAGTACTGTGCAAAAGTTTTAGGCAGGTGTGAAAAAATGCTGTAAAGTAAGAATGCTTTCAAAAATAGACATGTTAATAGATTATATTTATCAATTAACTAAATGCAAAGTGAGCGAACAGAAGAAAAATCTAAATCAAATCCATATTTGGTGTGACAACCCTTTGCCTTCAAAACAGCATCAATTCTTCTAGGTACACTTGCACAAAGTCAGGGATTTTGTAGGCATATAGTCAGGTGTATGATTAAACAATTATACCAAACAGGTGCTAATGATCATCAATTCAATATGTAAGTTGAAACATAATCATTAACTGAAACAGAAACAGCTGTGTAGGAGGAATAAAACTGGCTGAGGAACAGCCAAACTCAGCTAACAAGGTGAGGTTGCTGAAGACAGTTTACTGTCAAAAGTCATACACCATGGCAAGACTGAGCACAGCAACAAGACACAAGGTAGTTATACTGCATCAGCAAGGTCTCTCCCAGGCAGAAATTTCAAGGCAGACAGGGGTTTCCAGATGTGCTGTCCAAGCTCTTTGAAGAAGCACAAAGAAACGGGCAATGTTGAGGACCGTGAGCGCAGTGGTCGGCCAAGGAAACTTACTGCAGCAGATGAAAGACACATCATGCTTACTTCCCTTCGCAATCGGAAGATGTCCAGCAGTGCCATCAGCTCAGAACTGGCAGAAAACAGTGGGACCCTGGTACACCCATCTACTGTCCGGAGAAGTCTGGTCAGAAGTGGCCTTCATGGAAGACTTGCGGCCAAAAAGCCATACCTCCAACGTGGAAACAAGGCCAAGCGACTCAACTATGCACGAAAACAGTACTGTGCAAAAGTTTTAGGCAGGTGTGAAAAAATACTGTAAAGTAAGAATGCTTTCAAAAATAGACATGTTAATAGATTATATTTATCAATTAACTAAATGCAAAGTGAGTGAACAGAAGAAAAATCTAAATCAAATCCATATTTGGTGTGACCACCCTTTGCCTTCAAAACAGCATCAAGCATCAATTCTTCTAGGTACACTTGCACACAGTTTTTGAAGGAACTCGGCAGGTAGGTTGGCCCAAACATCTTGGAGAACTAACCACAGTTCTTCTGTGGATTTAGGCAGCCTCAGTTGCTTCTCTCTCTTCATGTAATCCCAGACAGACTCGATGATGTTGAGACCAGGGCTCTGTGGGGCCATACCATCACTTCCAGGACTCCTTGTTCTTCTTTACGCTGAAGATAGTTCTTAATGACTTTCGCTGTATGTTTGGGGTCGTTGTCATGCTGCAGAATAAATTTGGGACCAATCAGATGCCTCCCTGATGGTATTGCATGATGGAGAAGTATCTGCCTGTACTTCTCAGCATTGAGGAGACCATTAATTCTGACCAAATCCCCAACTCCATTTGCAGAAATGCAGCCCCAAACTTGCAAGGAACCTCCACCATGCTTCACTCTTGCCTGCAGACACTCATTCATATGCGCTCTCCAGCCCTTGGCGAACAAACTGCCTTCTGCTACAGCCAAATATTTCAAATTTTGACTCATCAGTCCAGAGCACCTGCTGCCATTTTCTGCACCCCAGTTCCTGTGTTTTCGTGCATAGTTGAGTCGCTTGGCCTTGTTTCCACGTCGGAGGTATGGCTTTTTGGCCGCAAGTCTTCCATGAAGGCCACTTCTGACCAGACTTCTCCAGACAGTAGATGTGTGTACCAGGGTCCCACTGTTTTCTGCAGTTCTGAGCTGATGGCACTGCTGGACATCTTCCGATTGCGAAGGGAAGTAAGCATGATGTGTCTTTCATCTGCTGCAGTAAGTTTCCTTGGCCAACCACTGCGTCTACGGTCCTCAACGTTGCCCGTTTCTTTGTGCTTCTTCAAAAGAGCTTGGACAGCACATCTGGAAACCCCTGTCTGCCTTGAAATTTCTGCCTGGGAGAGACCTTGCTGATGCAGTATAACTACCTTGTGTCTTGTTGCTGTGCTCAGTCTTGCTATGGTGTATGACTTTTGACAGTAAACTGTCTTCAGCAACCTCACCTTGTTAGCTGAGTTTGGCTGGTCCTCACCCAGTTTTATTCCTCCTACACAGCTGTTTCTGTTTCAGTTAATGATTGTGTTTCAACCTACATATTGAATTGATGATCATTAGCACCTGTTTGGTATAATTGTTTAATCATACACCTGACTATACGCCTACAAAATCCCTGACTTTGTGCAAGTGTACCTAGAAGAATTGATGCTGTTTTGAAGGCAAAGGGTTGTCACACCAAATATGGATTTGATTTAGATTTTTCTTCTGTTCACTCACTTTGCATTTAGTTAATTGATAAATATAATCTATTAACATGTCTATTTTTGAAAGCATTCTTACTTTACAGCATTTTTTCACACCTGCCTAAAACTTTTGCACAGTACTGTATATGAAATATTTCTGTTTCCATCCTATTTTTTTTTATCCTGCAACACCTGAAGCATACCGTTTATATTTACATCTGTCCTTCGAGATTTAGGGAATCTGCATTTCAGATATCAAACCTCAATTAAGAGAGATACTGGACCAGTATTATTTTTTGCATTTATGTACACAATTTCCAATCTTTTCAACTAAAATGACACAGTAGTAAAGATGTTAGCACAGGTCTCATCATAAAAATGCATGTGCAACCTACCTTTACAAAATTGTTCCTTAGCAACTGTCAATATAGACTTGTATTAAAAAATATTCAAAGCACATGTTTGTAACCGCATTTAAAATGTTACCCCAATAAATGATGCCTTGTTTCCACCTTAAATTCCAAACAGAACATTTGTTTTTATGAACATGCTAACAGTCCATCGCATAACATTAACTTGTTATGCAGACGGCTCCTCTGACATGGTGTGCCAGTAACTATGTGAAATCTTACATGGAAGTTCACCACAATCAACAACACAGATTAGATGCTTCGTTTCCCCATCAGTAACTTTGAAAGTTTACAACAAATACCTTTCATCATAATTTCTAATTTCTCCGTGATGCAGTGGTACAAACTGATATATTACGATGTGCGATTAAGGGAGTATTGTGGTTGAGGAATAATATCACCATAAAGAACAACTGGCCGTGCGTACCAGTTGCAAGCTCGTCACGTACCAGTACTGGTAAGCGTACCACAGGTTGAAAACCACTGTACTACAGTATTTAATATACAGGACTGGAAGACGTCGCTTTAGGGTATATCCTCTCATGCGTTGGCTTATCTAACAGAAGTGATGAAATTTAGTAGAGGCACGTAACAAGACATGGGGAACACAATGACAATATAAAAATGAGGCCTATATGTGCACATGACATGGTTAAAAAACTATGGAGCATAAAATGGAATATGCATATACACCCCAGGTAACTTTGTCATTAAAATATGTAATAAAAGCATCAGATCTGACAGAATTTGATACAGCGGTGTCAGTATGTGATTGGTTGTTAGGTCCTTTAATATCCAAGATGGCACCAATTATTTGAAACATTATGATTGTGCTGTGCGGCATATTTACACCCCCAGCTTTCCTAATGGTAATACGTAAGGAATGGAAGCCCAACAAAAACAATATTGGAAATTTCAGAAATGTACTGTAGATAGGAAAGACATGATAACCACCAGTATTAGTTCAAATACAGCAAACCTTTATTTGTAGCTCATAATGAAGAACACATTTATAAGAACAAATTAGCAATCTTTAAGCCTGAATACAGCAGATAATATACATTGGAGTTAGTGATGAAACTATATATCTACCGGCTACAACCAACACAACTGCTTGTGGATATGACACATTCTAATACTGAAAAATGACACAGTATTAAATAAAATAAACTTAATGATAACCTTAACTTGTAATGTAACCATTTCTTTTTATAAAAAGCACCTGTTAATTGCATTATATTAACATATAATTAGTAATTTCTGGAGAAATTAAAAACCACATGATGTGGACTCACTTATAAAAGTTCACCTTAGTAAAATCACAGCAAAGAGTAATAAAGGATAGTGAAAGCATTGTCAAGCATAGGCAAGCATTGTAAAGCAACAGAGAGGTCATTTAAAACACGACAAACTATGGTGACGTGATTGTATAACCATGGGAAAAGCATGGAAAACCTCCAAGTTAGCATGGTAATTTACTGTTGTAAACTTTTATAAGGGTTAGGTAGTTATTACATTAACACAAGGAAGCTGCTTTCTATAAGGCAAATCATCAAAGAACTACCTGAAACCTAAATACATTCTACCTGCATAATCAGTCACTTTTTTGTGTACTATGCATCCTTAAATATTTATTATTAATTTAGAAGACCACCGATGCAAACAGGATGAACAGTACTATTGGGCAAAAGGGATATAAAGATGAATTTACATCATGTATACATTTTGATTAAACATTTTGTATACAAGGACATCCTGGGAATAGGCTCTGACCTTGTGAAACTCAGTCACAGAAGTTTATTTGTTAATATATTACAGTCTATTTGATAATTTATTATCTATTTAATATATTACTTCCAAACCCTATGCATAGTGTACTGTACAGCCATTATATTTCTCTGGAGTTGTCACTGCTTACTTATCATTTCAGCAAGCTAATGTGCATACTCTTTTCTACAGATTCTAATGAACTTTACATTATTAAGTGCATGAAATTGTATCTGAGCTTTTGACAGGACAGTCCCGAGATAATTTCCTTCTATGGGGGGCTATTACTGCTTCTACAAACTGCCTTTTTTGTAACGTAAATGAGTATGCATCGATTGATTGCTGCCAAAACGCTGGCACTAAATAACCTTGCCCCAAAGCATTACACAAGTAATAAACTGCTGTCAATACTACAGTGTATTTATTAAAGTATTATCTTCATTAAATAATGATTTTTTTTTTTTGGTATCTGCAGTGCTCCAAGGTAATATAATCAACACACTAGTACTGCAGCTACTCGATTTGACTGCACAGTCGTTGTAGTTCCACACTGGGGGGTTTCATATTTTACTGTTCCACTGTAAGGTAAGAATACATTTGGGAAATTTAAGAAATGTGTAGGCATCATACAACAGACACACTTCAAGCACATTAGAAATACAATATCTGTAAGATGTGTAAATGGTAATGTTGTATTCATGTACTAACTACATACAAGCACATTTCTCAGAAATTATAATCTGTCCCTTTACTGTAAACAATCTACTCTAATCTCCTGTCAAGAAACTAGAAGCCATGGGATTCTTTTTCATGTATTTATTTTTTTAAAGGTAAAGTTCCACAATGTAGCTTTCATTCTAACCATAATGCTTTACAATATAACCCCTGAAGGAACACTTGATATGTATCGGCATGTACACTATTTCATTTTGAAAACTACAAGTATGACCCTCAAGAATCAAGTGCGAATTTCTCCACATTAATTAAAACAAAAACAAAAAAACAACACAAAAACGTGTCTGCATTTTACATAATCTAAAAACTAATCAAATAACAAAACTGTATTGTGTTACTATTGCCTATTAAAAAAAAAAAAAGAGTTATTTAGAGAGTTAATGTTGGGTGAGGGAGTGGCTTTGAATTATTGCACTAAAAAGAAGGGAAGAAAAAGTAACAAAGAAAGCAGAAAATGATGAATCCAATGACCCAGTTGACAGAGTAAATGTAGATGATCACCATGTCCATGTCAAATCGCCAGCCCCGAGAGTCATCTTCAAAGTCCATAGAGTCCAATCTGTAACCCCCATGCGGGAACTGTCTTTGTGTGATTCGGTCTGCATGCCTCCTAAAACCTATAGGAAAGAAAAAACAACTTTGAAAGCAAAAAGCTCCGACTGCAGTTGGCTGCTGTTCACAGAAAACATATCTGTTCCCCATGACCTGATTTACCTTGAGTTGTGTTCCTATTACTGGCAGATATGTTTTTGGAAATGTATCATCATAAAAAATCTTCCACAGAAGTAAGATGTAGCTCTTGAAGACAATAACAGCCTGTCAGTTTGACCCTGAAATAACTTTTCTTTTGTGGCTCTCAAAACAGGCACCTTGAGAATATAAGAAGCTCCACTCTGCATGACATCATCCTGCAGTGCAACATAACATAACATGAAACAAAAGGCTGTCAGAAGCCAAGTTTTCTTATATCAGTGCCGAAACATTGATGCAATGGCAACGTAAGACGCATATCTGGTTGTACGCAGGATGTAAATCACACAGCTGTGGCTGCAAAGAGTTAGCAACTATTTTCACTGGAAAAACTGAGAGTGTCTTGCAAAGGGAATAATAAAGCACATTCCAGCCACAGTTTGAAGTAATGTCAGTAGTTCCTTCCTGCAAGATGACATTCGGTGACCCCTTGCATTACGCAGTATTTTTTATTGAACTACAGTATTTTTCATGTTGAAGAACGATTAAGAACATCTAGTAATTATTTGTCAGGAAGTGTCCTTACAGTGCTAAATGATTTAATTCACATTTTTTGTATTGCAGAGACACGACTCAATGTATTATTCTGTCATAAGTGAACAGGCTTCCGATTTCAAGGAACACTGATTTATAACTCACTCACCCATCTGGCAGACATACCGATGGGTACAGCATTTTTATTAGATAACTTTATAAAATGAGTGCTCCATAATAGGAACTGATGAGTAAATGCATGTGAAATTGACACTTAGTTTAGAAAGAATATGAAATCTACTTTTTCAGCAAAACTTTTAAACAGCTCCAATATCTTTAATACTGTTTAGATCTGGTTCTTTATTACTTTTAAAAGCAATTCAAATTATTTGGCAAAGTACTATGGGTTTAGTGAAGGCTTTTTTTTTTTAAATCAGCATGTTTAAAAATACAGTACATGTAAATAGCAATAGAAATTTTTGATTTACAGCAATGTTACAAACATACTTGTAATCTTGCATCTTGCAATTTAAAATGCTTAATTTATCTTCAATGTACAGGGCAACTTTTTTGCATATATGACTACATCCACTGTACAAGGCCATGTGCATTAATCAGGGTTAAGTGGAAATATTCAGATTGTCTATTCTTTAAAGAGGGGCTTGCACAGGTTCATTTTAGCAGAGGCTTTGATCTCATAAGCTTTTATTCCTTTGTAGCTCAGGAGAAGAAATCATTGGGTGCAATATCTGTGCACTGACTCACGCATCACACATTTATCCTACTTGAAAACTTGAAAGAAGATTGTGTGTTTTTATGATGCTTATTTTTTTTAGCTTGATTTTTATAGAACTTTCTTTTTCAGACAGAACCGTACATATCACGTGGTTAGTATAAGAGTTGGATTTTGTTTGCATTGGCAGCAGGAGCAACAATTCTTTCAAAAAGACTAATGCAATTGTTCATATTAGTATGTAATAATGGCACATATATTTCACATACAGTCACATGTTGCATTTCAATGAGTTTTACCAAGATCCCTATTAATGCAAGCTTTTAAACTCCAGGGTGCAATGTGGATTATCTTTGTGAAAGAAAAAAAAAAGACATCTGTAATGTTCCAAAACTAATATAAACCAATGGACTTCATCTTCCTAATTTAATCTTCCATGCTATTTTCTTTATGTTTGAAATGCAGGCAGTTTTACATTAATGCACATTGCACACTGATGTTATTGATGAATGCAAACCCAAGTGTCTGCAATCTAAACACATCTGTAAATGCTGAATCATTCTATAATAATAATAATAATAATAATAATAATAATAATAATAATAATAATAATAATGTTTCAACCCCAAAGGCCTTGTTACACGGGGAAGCTTACTTGCTGCAAAACAGAGGAAGCATACAGCTGCTGCATTGCAGCCTGGAAGCGTCCCTGTGTAACAAACCTGCAGCACTGTCGCTGCATACAGGCTGCGTCTAATTCGGGGCCTCAGGGAATTGGTAGCAGCACACTCGCCTAATCATGTTTAAGCCTTTATATGGAAGCCTAATAGATTTTTTTTTGTTTTGTTTTTATAAATTTGGGTTTCATCTCCTCTCAAATGAAAGTTGATTCCATGAAAATGAAATTCAGATTAGACTATATAATGTAATCAGAGCACATTCAAGCCAAAAAGCTTTCTAAGTAACTGCAGCAGTCCTAATACCATTGCACTTTAAGAGGCAAATGTTGACACAGCTTCAGATTTCACTACACTTGATGAGCCATTAAGGGAAACAGGAGAGTAAAAATAATCAATCTCCAGTCTCCGGAGATCATGATTTCATTCCTTATAATATCTAAATGAGGTTTACTGGTTAAAACGTCTGACAAGATAAGGAGGGTTCAAATGTGAAAACATTAACACAAGTTCAACAAGTGGTATCCAAACTCAATCTTTACTTTATTTATATATATATATATATATATATATATATATATATATATATATATATATATATATATATATATATACACACTACCATTCAAAAGTTTGGGGTCACTTAGAAATTTCCTTGTTTTCGAAAGAAAAGCAAATTTTTTGTCCATTAAAATAACATAAAATTGATCAGAAATACAGTGTAAACATTGTTAATGTTGTAAATGACTATTGTAGCTGGAAACGGCTGATTTGTAATGGAATATCTACATAGGCGTACTGAGGCCCATTATCAGCAACCATCAGTCATGTGTTCCAATGGCACGTTGTACAACGATCTTGTACAACGATCTTGTACAACGCTGTGTACTACTCCCTTCACAGAACAGCACAAACTGGCTCTAACCAGAATAGAAAGAGGAGTGGGAGGCCCCGGTGCACAACTGAGCAAGAGGACAAATACATTAGAGTGTCTAGTTTGAGAAACAGACGCCTCACAGGTCCTCAACTAGCAAGTTCATTAAATGTTACCCGCAAAACACCAGTCTCAACGTCAACAGTGAAAAGGCGACTGGGATGCTGCCCTTCTAGGCAGAGTTGCAAAGAAAAAGCCATATCTCAGACTGGCCAATAAAAAGAAAAGATCAAGATGGGCAAAAGAACACAGACACTGGACAGAGGGAGATTGGAAAAAAGTGTTATGGACAGACGAATCTAAGTTTGAGGTGTCCGGATCACAAAGAAGAACATTCGTGAGACGCAGACCAAATGAAAAGATGCTGGAGGAGTGCTTGACGCCATCTGTCAAGCATGGTGGAGGCAATGTGATGGTCTGGGGGGGTGCTTTGGTGGTGGTAAAGTGGGAGATTTGTACAGGGTAAAAGGGATCTTGAAGAAGGAAGGCTATCACTCCATTTTGCAACGCCATGCCATACCCTGTGGACGGTGCTTGATTGGAGCCAATTTCCTCCTACAACAGGACAATGACCCAAAGCACAGCTCCAAACTATGTAAGAACTATTTAGGGAAGAAGCAGCTTGTATTCTGTCTATAATGGAGTGGCCATCTCAGTCACCGGATCTCAACCCTATTGAGCTGTTGTGGGAGCAGCTTGACCGTATGGTACGTAAGAAGTGCCCATCAAGCCAATCCAACTTGTGGGAGGTGCTTCAAGAAGCATGGGGTGAAATCTTTTCAGATTACCTCAACAAATTGACAACTAGAATGCCGAAGGTCTGCAAGGCTGTAATTGCTGCAAATGGAGGATTCTTTGACAAAAGCAAAGTTTGAAGGACACAATTATTATTTCAATTAAAAATCATTATTTCTAACCTTGTCAATGACTATATTTCCTATTCATTTTGCTATATTTCCTATTCAAACTCATTTCATGTATGTTTTCATGGAAAACAAGGAAATTTCTAAGTGACCCCAAACTTTTGAACAGTAGTGTATATATACAGTACTGTGCAAAAGTTTCAGGCAGGTGTGAAAAAATGCTGTAAAGTAAGAATGCTTTCAAAAATAGACATTTTAATAGATTATATTTATCAATTAACTAAATGCAAAGTGAGTGAACAGAAGAAAAATCTAAATCAAATCCATATTTGGTGTGACCACCCTTTGCCTTCAAAACAGCATCAAGCATCAATTCTTCTAGGTACACTTGCACACAGTTTTTGAAGGAACTTCGGCAGGTAGGTTGGCCCAAACATCTTGGAGAACTAACCACAGTTCTTCTGTGGATTTAGGCAGCCTCAGTTGCTTCTCTCTCTTCATGTAATCCCAGACAGACTTCGATGATGTTGAGATCAGGGCTCTGTGGGGCCATACCATCACTTCCAGGACTCCTTGTTCTTCTTTACGCTGAAGATAGTTCTTAATGACTTTCGCTGTATGTTTGGGGTCGTTGTCATGCTGCAGAATAAATTTGGGGCCAATCAGATGCCTCCCTGATGGTATTGCATGATGGATAAGTATCTGCCTGTACTTCTCAGCATTGAGGAGACCATTAATTCTGACCAAATCCCCAACTCCATTTGCAGAAATGCAGCCCCAAACTTGCAAGGAACCTCCACCATGCTTCACTGTTGCCTGCAGACACTCATTCGTGTACCGCTCTCCAGCCCTTCGGCGAACAAACTGCCTTCTGCTACAGCCAAATATTTCAAATTTTGACTCATCACTCCAGAGCACCTGCTGCCATTTTTCTGCACCCCAGTTCCTGTGTTTTCATGCATAGTTGAGTCGCTTGGCCTTGTTTCCACATCGGAGGTATGGCTTTTTGGCCGCAAGTCATCCATGAAGGCCACTTCTGACCAGACTTCTCCAGGCCGCAATAACACAGCAGCATTGGTGTTTTCAAGATCTTTTTTTTGTATCAGAATTCACCTTTAAGAATTACAGGCAAGCACATTGAAATACAATCAGTGTGTTTTGTCTTTACGTCTCACTGTTAGCTGTAAACATAAAAACACACGCAGCTTGTCGATTCTTACCAGAGGAAATTGACAGCTTGAATCACACATTGCTGGGGTACCAATTCCAACAGTTGATCTGGCTCTAACCAGACCTTTAAAAACATGTTAGCTATATTTATTTCTCCCCCTCTCGCTTCATTAATGGTACCATTTTGAAAGGGTAACACGCATTGGCCTAACAAAAACATTGGTTTTACTTGACAAATTATGCATTATTTTTTCTATCAAAGAGGTGAGTTAGGTTATGGCATATTTCTTCTTCTTCTTCTTCTTCTTCTTCTTCTTCTTCTTCGCGCTGAACTACTCACATATACATAAAGCATACACCTAGTAACAGGAAGAATATGTTGTTGCCAAGACATTGCAAAGTTTCAGGCCTACTCAAAGCAACTGGAATACAGGTTTCACACAGTGTTTGCAAACACTGTCCGTACACACACTGTCCAAAGACGAGCTCTGTACATCATCACACAGAACACACTTTTATTTTATTGGTATCTAAAGAATGATAAGATGGGGGTGCCATTGTTTTACATTTCTGTCCTTATTATCACTGAAAAGATCCTGAGGACACGGTGTCTGTAATAAAGCTCTTTGTGGATGGTCCCTTAGAAGGTATACAACTGCTGGAGTGGTGCATTAATCCTTCTTGGGATAAGTTAGTATTGTGGGGATGTTGTCGTGCCAGTACTAAGGACATATCAACCACTAGGCGGAGGGTACCATGTGCTATGAGCACAAATCATAGCACATCCTCGACAGATCAAGTTATCTTCCACCCCACACACACACACAATCTGAATATCATACACAGACTTTTTTCTTACCTCCAAAAATTTGGAACATTTTCCTACAGCTTGGAAGAGGCCACTTAGCACAGCTAGTTTTCTGGAAGTTCTGTTTTCTGGATAAATATTCTTTTGGAAAGAAGGTTTTTGTGGTATGGTTTAGATCTGTAACAAATAAAACAATTATGGACTCTGGAAATGGAATATATATACACACACACACATTTTTTTTCTTATGGCTAAAACACTGGACATTGTTGCATCCTTCAGGTTAGTTATCTATGGGGAGAAGAAAATAAACAATATCTATTTGTGGATATACACCTTAAACAGCACAGGCCTATAAAGTATGACTTTTTAAAGTTGTTTTACTTGTTTTAATACTTTCCTGTCACTTATGCCCTTACTTGCCTTTTTCCCAGCTGAAACTTTTAACAGGATTTTATTTACCTTCCTCTATTGACCTTGAGCTAGAATAATGAAAAAAAAGGCTCAGGAAACTAATCTTCAAACTTCCAGTCAAATCACTGTCAATCATGTTTAATGGCTGCTAGTCTTGAGTATGAAACTCATTATCTCTGAAATTTTGAATCAGAACCTTCAATAACACATACTCTGTTGTAGAGTACTCTATATTTGATGCTCAGACTCTTCGCATTTTAACCACAGAGTCAAGTTTCTTACCTCTATGTTGGCACACATTCTCATACATGTTTGATTTCTCATGCAGAAATACATTAACTCTTATCCCTCTTCTCTTGAAGTCAATAATGTTAATGTAGATAAAGTGGCTATATGTATGAATTCCACTTATTGAACAAATAATTTATCATACTTTTATTAACTTTCTCGGAAATACTATAACAATGTATTAGTTTAAAATAACACTAGGACCCAGGGAAATAACCTGAAGCACAGAGCTGGGTTCATCTTGTGTGCATCTATATGTGCACCCCCACTATCGCCTCCTCTAACCAGGGACCTCTGTAAATACAGAATTATTCATGTTCCCCAATAATATTTTACCTGTTTGGAAAAAGACCCTTGTAATGATGGTCCGGCAGAGAGGGCATGGTGTATTGGTGGGGTTGTCCTTGGCAAGAGTGCGGAGGCATGGCTCACAGAAGATGTGGTGGCAGGGGTAACACATGTAGGGACTGAAGTACACATCCAGACAAACGGCACACATGTAGCCATCCTTGTCACTGCCACGGACATTTTCATCATCACTGCTTGTTAGATTTCCGGTAGAACTCTACAAGACACAATACTTTAACATCACTGTGTGCTAGTAGATGAGGCAACTGTTGAGATCATACCAGGAGCTGCAAAATGAGAGGCCAACTCAAGCCAAACATAAGTAAATTAATGAAAAGACATACATTCTGCAATTGAAAACTATGGTACATAAGTCTTTTGAGGGGAAAAAAAGGCCAAGGTCTTGGCAGCAGTAGTATAACATGAATGTCATTCAGTCAATATGTGACTGCAAATGATTTTGACTTGCCAGCTGCTCAATGTGTGTTTAAAGCTGATGGATTTTCGAAGTAATTATTAATAATAAATTAAACTGTGAAGTTTACAAATTTAAGAGGCGGCCTTTATTTTCCAAAAATGCCTGAAATTGCAAAGCGTCCAGGTATTTGAGCAGGGCATCAACATCCATTACACATTTTTTTAATGACACATGAGCTTTGAGAACCAGTAGTCTCTATACTGTATTGTTGTGTATACTTACATTTTTTGTATAGACAAGATGTAATGTTTACAAATGGAGACTTGCTATCCCAAAATGACTGCAGAAACATTTCAGGTGAGAACAACAAAGCAGAAGAATCAAAGAATACTGATTAAAGCAGCACACCATACACAAGACCATATCACCTCCTCTTCCACTGCATGAAAGGAGTCATGGCTTTGATGTCCCGGATTAATTGGTCAACATGGCTGGACTAATATGATGTTCAGAAAACGCAATGCTCTTCGGAAAGTCAATAGGCAGTCAAGTAAATAGCAATCCTCAATCTGATTAATGAACCTTACAGGTTTTCTTATTTTATTTGTTACACAACAATATGTCGCTCACAGGAGGCAGCAACAATAAGATCACGGGACAGGAGCGAGGGCTGCGTGGAGGAAGAACCTCAGGAATTGATAATAGGAGAGAAGTGCTTGCTTTGTCCCACATGAGATAATGCTCAAGTTCCATAAACACCGCCATACATTTAAAAATGATGTCATCGGATTGTTCATATCACAATAAAACAAACAGAATGTTTACTTTTTATCTACACCCAAGAAGTGGTGTACATTAAGGTTAGTTTATTGGTTTTTGGCAGGTGTCTGAGCCTGGTTTCAATGTTTTTCAAACGTTTTACTTCAGATGATGTCACATTTGCCCAAGCTCAAATAAAGTGGTTACTAGGATTCAAAGGGATCTGCCAGGGACTGCAGATTTAGCCACTGGATGTACAGTATACCATTAGTTAGTAGCTCACAATCTATTGTAACCTACATCGTCATCCTGATTCCCAACACTGAGAGATCCCACGTTTATCTGGTACATTTATTAATTATCCATCTGGTATGAATAAAGTTATTTTTTCAAGATAGTCACGTCACTCATTACGCAATAGTTTAATGCCACACATTTTATCACACAACTTGATTTGTTCCACTATCACCTACACTGGGTAAATTTTACTTGTGCACTTGTAGCAATGGTGTCATTACATTTGTCACTTTGTAAGTCTATTACTGCCAAAGCTAATTAACAACAAACAGGCATCCAGTCACCATCGTACTGATAATGTCATTGTATGATGCAACAGCATAAACGTGTCTTGGGAATGACTTCACCAGGAGGACATTGTAAAGGTTGCCATCAAAGCAAATGAGCAACAGTGAATACACAAAACCAGTTGTGTATACACACCTTGTGAATATACAAAACAATTCCATTTACAAATATACAAACTGATCATAACATAAAAAGAAAAACATATAAATATATTAATCTAGTAAGGAGTCTTATGATCCTGTAGCATTAATATACAGTCCATCTCATCAGATAGAAGTTAATGCACCAATGTCTCAAGTTCATTTAAACAATTATTAGGGTTATAGTACCCCATATTGAGTTTATTATAAAGACAAATAAAAACACCTTTATTTAATTTGGCAAAGGAAATGTATGGTTTAGAGGAATGCTCCAGGGTGGCCGGGTGATATAATGTACAGTAGATAATTGTTGAGCTGGATTGGTTAGATCTTGACATATTATTGAATTAATGTATGCTAGCCAAGTGACTTTGTGTCTCGTCATTCAGTTTGAGCAGCAAGTAATCCATCCAGAGTCATGTACGCCAAACAATGCAAAAAGATAAACAATAACTGAAGAGTTTGGTGGAAGAAAGCCTGCATGAAAACAGCTAGAAAAAAATCTAAACCTAAATTACAAATAAACCAACACACAATATTTAGTTTTGGCATTATCAGAATAAAAACTTCATGTATATGTACAGTATAACACATGACTGAAGCAGATTTTTGTTTTTAAGTCATGACTTATAAGAATATATATATTTTTAAAAAAAAACAAACCTCATTTTTTGTTTCGTGTCAAAACGATACATTTAAATACTACAGTATAGTGTCACCTCAGACTACAGCTAAAAGAAACCAGAAGTTTCAAACTGTTAGGTAACAAACTTCAGGGCGGTATTAAAGAAAAACAGTGTAAGATTCTTTAAGAGGCTGCTCACTCCCATGATCGTGGCACTGTAGGAACATGCATTGCTACAGTACGTGCAGATAAATAAAACCTTCAATGTATTCACCAATGATCACTAGCTGCTCTGTCAGCTGTCATGAACTTTTTCTTCACACTACATTACCTTCAATCAGCCCCTCCAGGAAAATCAAAATGCAGTTTGAGTATATTCACTGGCATAACACAAAGAGACTGGTGCTGCGATAGCCACCAAATATGATTTATTTTCTCAGAAATGAGTAAAGCTTAGGGCATTTTACTCCCTGTATTACTCCATGGTCTGATGTAATTGTTGTGAATGCAGTGAAGAGGTTGAACTGACTTCCACTGCAGAAAACAACCACCCTGCCTCTATGCAGTAGTGCAAAGGAGCAATCGGAATCACCTCTCCATTAACGCTTTCTTTTAATGAGCAGCAAACAAGGGAGGAAATGCAGTGAGGCCTAGCTCTAGGGAAGGCACAGTGATCTGATTTTTGAGTGTTGGAAGTCCGCTCGGATAGGTTTTTTGTTTTTTTCACAGGAGGTACAAATTAAGGAGAATAAGAAATTTCCCTGGCTGCAAAATATAACTTTTAAAGTTAAAATACCATTCAAATGTCATATATAAAATAAGAGACCTACAGTACATTATACATTCACAGTGCATTGGAGGCAATATTTACTGCATTATTTTATTAGCTTCATGGTCTTTGTGCAGAAAAAAGCACTAAGGTATTAATTTGCTTTACTACAGCAACATTCTCTGTATAACCCAATAATGGATTGTACTTTTCATACATTAACGGTTCAGTTCTTTACTTATGATCAAAATAAATATATTTGTTTTAGGTAGGAATTTGATTAGGCTTTAGCCTAGATATTCAAGATATATTATGAGCTCATTCTCCATCTGGTCCATATAGTTTGTAATCTAGCCATTACGGTATTCTTAACTACCCTATCTTTTATACTTATGTAATATAATATTTTACATCTAAAATGTGTTACTCCATTATTAAAGGAATCAAAGTATTTACCCCCCTGTAATCAATGCTTGAAATAATCAGTGTTCCATAAAACATATAAAAGTACTTCAAGGTGAAGAAGAAAAAAAAACTCGATATTAAAAAGTCACTTCATTCTATAGAGTGCTGTGTAGTGTTCCAGGGGTTCCAAAACTGGAGGCCGGGGACCTCTGGGGGGCCTTAGCACATTGGCCTGCTGCAATCTTAATACAGATAGACTGTAAAGTGACTATAACAAACAACAAAAGTTTCCATTTTTGGAAACTCTTAACTCCATGACAGGGCATACCATATATAACCATCAAGTATAGCAATGCTATAAGCATAGCAGAAGTCACTGGCAGGTTGGGCCTCATCAATGAAAGGTTCCATTAAGTAAGCAGCATCAAAAGATAATGCTTTCAAGTCCTTTCTCTGGTGCTGCAAACCCTGTGTTGAAAAAGTTTCAGTCCTAGGCAAACCTTGCATTTTACCATTAAGCAAATGAGAATTCTGCTACAGCACATATACTGTGCAGTAGCATAAAGTCATTGATTGGAAAGCTTTGTTCTCCCATAAATTATTAATTCAGCATCTTTCAGAACACCGCAATCAATATAATGGCTTTTATTCAAGAGAAGAAACATCTTTCCTAAAGACAATGACCTTAGGAAACCATGGGTATTTGTTCCAGACATAAATAAAATATGCATTCAAAAAAACTAATTAAGAGGAAGAGAAATCTAACAATGAGGAAATCTCCAATCCAGACTTCATTATGAAAATATGTATTTTTTGTGTTTTTTTTCCAAAATCTAAAAACAGAGAGAAAGGTTTTTATGCATGCAAATCGTATTATTGATGCCTGCTCCTTATCTGGTGCTAGATCTAGGGTTTTGGAAATGTCCTAATTAGTAAAACAGTGATTACTGTTTCTGAAAAGGTCTTGTTGAAAGCTAGGTGGTATACATCAAATAAAAGCTTTATCCAAGAACTGCCCATTGATATAGAAAACTAAAGACATTGAAAATGGATTGATACTGAATAAGGATTTCATTTGATGTACATAATGCAGGTGTCACCTTTCAATCACTCAGAAAAACAGATCAGTGTTTTTTTTCCTTTCAATTTTACACAGCCTTTTCATTGACACCTTTGGTAATTAAGATCTTACTTTTTTGTTTTGCTAATCCCCCATTTTATAACAATCGATAACTTTGTCCTTCCATTCTTATTTGGAAATGCACCAGATAAAGTCTGCTGTGCACTTGGTTATACAATTTTACAAATAAATGGGTTCTTGTGCATTCTATATGGAACTACATGGTTCTCCAGTCTTTCTTTGGAACCCTTGTTGTGTTCAGGTTTTATAACCATTCTTATAGTCAACAAAATCAAGACCATGGATTCAATATGAAACCAAAGGGTACTAAATAGAACCATTAGCAGTTCCATAGTTTGTTGCCTATGAATATGAAACATTAAATTTGGAACCCCTAATTAAGGTTCTACTGGTTCAAATGGTTCTATTGCTATAGAGACTGGTTATTGTTATAGAGCCTAAACAACACATAGTTTCCAGAGAAAGATGAAAAGAACCATATAGCTCCATAGTGAATGCTGTAACCTTTTCTAAGCAATATTGAACATAGGGTGGGTTTTTCAATGTTTTATCTTGCTGAAGGAAAAAAAAAAAACAAGGAGGTACTTATATAAGATTAAATGTATAATATTGTTAGTAAAATATTTATTATAAAAAGTAGGCTTCTTTTATTTACAAATAGTCTGTGAATCAAGATTTCTATCAGTAAATATGTAGTGGAGTTATTAGCATCAGGCAGGTGAGGTGACAACACTGTCAGGATTAAGATCAATAAAACATTAAAATATAGCATGAAGAGGGCTGTGGTAGAGAGCGGTTATCAGTGTTAATAACATCAACAACAATTACAACATTAATAATTACTGATTAATGAGGTGGCGATGCTGCATTAGTATAGGCCCAGCCTTGTGTTTTTGGAGGCTAGGCCTATACTAACGCAGCAGCACCACCTCATTAATCAGTAATTATTCCTACAAGACATGGTTCAAAGTGAGCACAGCTGTTTTTATCGGCCTGTTAGTCAAGTATAGTAGAACCCTGACGTTACAAACACCAGACCAACTTTACTGGTCAACCAAACACACCATTTGAAAATGGAAACTCTGCACTGTGAATTGTATCTGCTTTCCTGGCAGATTTTCGGTTTTTTTAATAATTGTTCCTTACGTTAAAGATGTACACATTTTAATAATGCAGTACACATATATTCCAATTATTGAAAATAACACACGTTTCAAAGTTACAGACATTTTAGTCTTAAGAGCATCCTCCATTCCCAATGTGTTTTTAAAGCTCTACTGTAAGACTTTGCAGATTGCTTTTGCACTCACTCCCAATCAGAAGTGTGGGGGCTTGCTTTTTGCATTGGTAAAATGACCTTCAAAGTGGTTTTATTATCTTCTCACTTTTCAAGTAGTGGAGCACACAGCATCATCCCACTACATTGATCCTATTGGGGTAAATATGTAGCAAGTTGAAGATGTTGTATATAGTTCTTTATTATGAAAAACTGTCTGACAGCTTTGTAGTGCTACCACATGGTAAAGCATAGGGAGTATATAGTGCATACATTGTGTATGTGCCCCAGAATCATAATACTCAACTGTATGTAATTTAGCCTGAATGATTCAACATTTTGTATGTGTGATTATTATTATTATTATTATTGTAACCGGGGACCTCCTGGTTACAAGCCCTTTTCTTATGGAATGTGTGATTTCTTTATTCTGGAACGCCATGTTGTTCAAGACAAAGCTGCATTACTATGTGTCTGCGGGATTCTAACATACATTAAATACATGGCTTTGTATAAAGCATGCTTTCAAACAACTGAGTGTATGATTAACAATGTCAAACTTGAACACCGAACATGCTGGAAGGTGAAAAGGGAATCTGGTGCCCTCTGCTGGAGGTCTGGTGCAGTAATAATATACACCAGAACCATGTTGTTGAATTAAAACTCAAACCAACTAATAATTGTGATTTAACTTGTATTCCAATTATTGCCGCCAAATGTAAATAATTGCAATAGGAATACACACAATGTACTCCATAGAGTAATGTCCATTGAGTTCAGATCCATCAATTTAACATCGATACAATATTAGACTGGATTATTAATTAGCACAGTGCATAGTAACAGATCAAAAACAAAAACAGTCATTATGAATAGACCAGCCAAGTGAGACAATATTGATCATTAAATACTGCTAGATAAGGCTGCCACCTTTAAATGTGTAAACGCCTCAGTTTAGTTTACTACTAATACATGTTTAGAAAATGAATAAACTATAAACTAACATTATGCAGCTGGTGAGATTCAATGACATTCCGCTGTATACGCATTCTTTTTTACATACTTGCCAGCATCAGTATGCAAGCTCCAGTTTCAACAATGCACCTGATGGACTGAGCTTCCTGCCACATGAATATTCAGAGGCTGACCTGTAGAGTGTAACCTACCTTGCTGTATATTATGAGGCAGTGTCTGCATTCTAAAATTTTAAAAAATCATCTTTATAGGAAAATGCAGTCAAAGTTAAATTAAGTTGTTTCAGATGACGATATATAGCAATCAAAAAAGTAAGCCAATTTTTGTAAATATAAAGCAGTTATATTGCCAAAAGAAGATTAATTTTATTCTTAAGTTACTTGTAGATTTGAAGAGTGTTTGATAAAACTTAACTGGCAGTTACTGTGTGCTTAACATTATGCTAATTAGTCACAAGGTTTTCCAAATACTCTGTACTCCAACACAGAATCACATAACTTTTCCGTATGGGTCTAATTTATTTTTCTACCTTAATAGAAACGTGTATTATGTATTACTTAGTTAGTACTATAGTAAATGTGACATGATGTTTAATGCCCGATTGAAAGGTCTTGTTTTTTTTTAATATTAACTTAATTAGTATTTGTTTCTTGAAAACGCCCCGCCCATCATTTAAACTGTGACCTTTAGTTTACTGCAGGCAATTTACAGAAAAATGTAAATGTGGCAGCCTTACTGCTAGATACCCTGCACAATATTTTTTTGATCAGCTTTAATCAGGTTGTAACTAACACAGTAATTCAAGAAATTAGATGAGTCCCCTAAGAGAGTATTAGTGTACATAGGTAGGCAAATACTAGCACATCATATACATGTACGGTGACTGATAGTATGCACAGAGTTTGGGATTTGTTTAGTGCTGAGAAGGCCAATATAATAACTTCTAAAGTAAACATCTACAATACTAAAGTCTGTATCCCAGAACTAGGTTTATTTCACATTGCTTTTATCTGGCTCATCCAAACCTGGGAGGATTGTAAAATCCAGGGGAAAAAAACTTATGCCACAATCACTTTATTGCATGTTCTTAATGTAATGTTAATATATGTTTAAGTGGCTGTTAAAATGTGGTATTAGTGAATACAACACACACTAAAACAAAGCTTGAAGGAAGTGTGCTATATGCTGCTGTCATGACAACAGTGTGAAATAAATACTCTTTGAACTGGAAACACTTGAATTGGCTACAGTATTCCACAGAATGAAGTATCAAGCCTTACACACAGTATAATATTATACAAGTTTAAACCAAATAAAAAAATAACAACAACAATAATCATAATCTATGTTACCGGTCCCTGTAATAAAATGATGTGAACCATACACAATTTACACAACAGAAAGATTGCAATGTTGATTACAAATTGAATAACGGCCTGAAGATTTTATAAATGGGTTCTTCAACACAATACAGGATTCAGATGTAATTTAGATTAAAACACATCTGGAAATAATATACTAATAATACTTCTTCAAATGTAACTAAACAGATACTAATTGGGTGGTCAGTGAGTGAACTGGATGTACAGTAAAGCATGCCTGCTTACAGGCCCACAACATTTAGTGGAATTGCAAACAACCCCGTAATGTTTTGAGCTGTGGTTCATTCCATTCTCCTCCACTGCTTTCTGCCCATTTTTGCTTTTGCGTGGCCCAGCATTTTTAAATGCATCTACACTTCACAATGACAACAAAGGGCTTCTTTTACCAGCACATTTGGTACATGTGCTTACTGCTCTGTGCAGAAGGAATACTGCAAGCTATGCAGTGCGCATTCCAGTGCTCTCCATCCTGCTAGTATTTTCCATATTGCTGCTGTTGGGTAAAACAAATGGTCTTTTACAAAATATTACTTTTTTTCAAAGTTGGGACAACTAAACATGCCGTTGTACAGTATTTAAAAAGGAAAAACAGTATCTGCACTTCTAGTAATCTAATAGTAGGTCACTATAACTGCACATTGTCTTTAAAAGGGTTAATATATATATATATATATATATATATATATATATATATATATATATATATATATATATATATATATATATATATATATATATATCTGTACGCAACTTACAAGTCTGAAGGAGGATATCTGTTAAACAGGAGCCCCTTACCTGTTTGTTTAGCTCCTGAAGCTGGCTCTGTATCCAGCGTTCTCTTCTCCTCTGCTTCCTCCTGAGGCTCTTGAGCCTGTTCCTCTCCCTCTTTGTTAACCTTCTCTCTGCTGTAGGTGATGTGGAGGGGCCAGTCTGTAACAGGCTATCCGCAGATGTTACCTGCTCTTCCTCTGTGCTACTTTCAGAGGGGAACCGTCTTCTCAAAGCCACAGTCCGGATGGTTGTACTGTTACCTACAAACACTTGTGCATTTGATTCTCTAGGATGGTCCGTTCTACCCTCCGTGTCCATGACAGCACGTTGAGAAGATCTGTCTGGCTCGCGATCAACATCTGAACTGACCCTGTTTGGATAAAGGGTGCCAGATGTGGCCCCAGTGACTAGATGCAAACTGGCTCTTTGGCTGTGGGGCTGTATTACCCTTTGCAATCTGCCAGACCGTGAAGAATCACAAGCGTACGCTTTAAGAAGATCAGAGAAGCTAACGGAAATGCCCATTCCATCTGTGCTGCTGTAATCCAAGCTATGAGCTTTTCTATGTGAAGCTTTCACAACGCATCTTGCGCTAACTGGCCCTGAAAAGAAAGAAAATGCTTGTGGATTAGCAGCTTTGAAGTCCCCCCTGCATGATCTTGCCTCAAGGCAAAGCGCTTCAGCTATTCGTCCAATTTCATTATTAGCGTTAACAGCATGGGAAAACATAGTGCTGCTTAACCCTGGCACCCGTGCTTCCATTCCCTGTTGGGTGTTTAAGCCATCCAGTGATTTTGGGACAAAAAGAGCAGCTCCCTTACTTGGTGGTCTTGATATTGGCAACGAATGCTTAGACTCATAGTCAGTCCGACTCTTGCAGAGATGTATGGTTACATCCTGGCCACAAGGACATTTTGCACTGCTGACAAAGTTAAAACCCCCTAAGCGAGCCCCACAATACAGGCAGTTCAGCTTCCCAATTGTCCACTGGGCCTATAGGAACGAAACAGACAACAATGCATTCATTGTCAAAAAATAAGGAGAAATAACCAGATCAATTTTTTTTTCAACCAACAAAGTCAGCTCTTTTGCTTTTTTTAGACATAAACCTAGGTGATTAGCAAGGTATGAGCAGAAACACAGAATGCAGACAAAGCTAAATAAAACATACCCACACACGTGCACACACACACACACACACACACACATATATATATTAGAATATGTTGCAGCTGTACTGCACTGTGCAGTATATTTAAATCTAAGGATACTGCTTTACAGAGCTATCATATAAATGCTATGCTAAGTACATTTAAAAGTCCAAGCAGTACATTTAATAACAAGTAAAACAGTGAAAGAGAAGAGTCTGAGGCACAGCAATAAATCTGTGTTTCAATTAAAGCAGATCTGGCACAACTGCAGTACATTCCTCACATAAAGAATACTTCACCCTGATCTTACAGTGTCTGCATACTGAATTTGGTGGGAGGAGATTTCCCACAAGCATGCATGGGTCTGCCTCACCAAAAGCAATCAGAAGCATGTTACTATTCACAAAATCTTTAACATTTTTAATCTTTTCATTCAACTTCTTTACTTACACCTACATGTACTTTGCTTTGGTCATCACAAAAAATATTAAATATTCTAATATGCTACCAGTATAGGTCATTAAAATAAATAAATAAATAAGTTTCATTATATTTTGAGAAAGTAATATGTACTTCTTAGTGTATGAATCAGTTTTGGAATTGTGATTGGTGTTTTTTTCTCTATAAAGTGCGAATATTAATTTGGAGACAAAACTTTCAGAATCTTGCCGAAACTTTGAAAAAGCATAAAAGATACACCAAGATGTCATTGTTGTGAAATGATGCACTGCTGGGTGCATTGTTAGACACAAGGCAAAGCTGAGCGCCACAGCCACCTGGTAATTTAACAACAATGCACACCCTGAAGTGTCTTACAGGGATCATCAAATGTCCCACTCCAGAAGGAAAACCACAGGTGTGTAAGAAAACAAGTCATGCTTGTCTACCAACAGCTCTGCTTGGGAATCTTGTTCAGCCAATCAGAGTGCTATGTTCACCCAAGCCATTGTGCACCATAAAATATATATATATATATATATATATATATATATATATATATTTTTTTTTTAGCAGACGCCTTTATCCAAGGCGACTTACAGAGACTAGGGTGTGTGAACTATGCATCAACTGCAGAGTCACTTACAATTACGTCTCACCTGAAAGACGGAGCACAAGGAGGTTAAGTGACTTGCTCAGGGTCACACAATGAGTCAGTGGCTGAGGTGGGATTTGAACCGGGGACCTCCTGGTTACAAGCCCTTTTCTTTAACCACTGGACCACACAGCCTCCTATAATGTATCTCTTTGTAAGGGTGCCCCCTTTATGCTAACTTGGTTGTTTCTGTACATTTGAACCATATTGCCTTGATGGAATAAAAAACAACTATTAACCTCTTCATACACCTAAATCCTTAAGGAGTGATTAAAATCCATTTTCCTCATCATTATTACTAGCTCCTCTTTTTTGTGTTGAATATCTATTGGTTCTTTGCTTGATTGTTATACTGTAGTCCAGGATATACAGATTTTTCAAGTATAACACTGTAGAAAAGTACCTGTTTCTTCCTGGTATCTTACCACTTCCTGGTAGGTCACATGGCCTGACTGCAGCTAGACCACTTCAGTGAAACTGTTCTACAGCACAGTGATTCTGTACCAGGTAGTAGCAGTAACTTTAACCCTTTTAAACATCTATTGGTCATTTCTAAAACTACTAAGTTTCAGAAATGTAGCTATAATTAGTCTTTTCAGAAGTTACACAAAGTCATTAGCTCAGCAGCATTGTAAAATTATTATTAATTTTACTTGACTTTACTTAGAGAATCACATAATACAGTTGTGTAACGAGTATAAAGCCTGTATCATTGGGTCTTCATAAACCTGGCCACCAAAAAGTCACAAGTCAAAGTGAAGGGTACCATTTGATTTAGACAAGGAGTTTCCATGAAATGGTTTATGAGAGCATAAGCAGTCGAAGTAGCAGAATCTTAATACAAAACACACATTATAGTATATTAAACAAGTATAAAATTAAATATTCTGAAAATGTTGAAGGTATGAGATATATCTTTAAATTACCTCCTCTATATGTCCTATAATCCAGTCAGGCAGAGCCTCGATATTGACGTGCCAAATGCAGCATTTTACTGGAACATTCTCTCCCCCTGCATTTCTCTACATAGAGATAAAAACAAATTAAAAATCACTTAAGTGTGGATTGTGTACCATTTTAGCAGTTCCCCTTAAATTAATTATAACAATAAGTAAAGAAAACACACACACACACACTGTCCACTGCCCAATTTCAATTAATTACACAACATTTTTATTTTCATAAATGAAAAACAGCTTTTTTGGTAAATAGTACAAAACATTTCTTTGTCTCGGTTCTCCTTCAAAACAATTGTACATACTATAGTTTTGACTGAGACTGAGACATAAAAAATAGTGCTTAATACTAGATTACAACTTCCAAACAAAGAGCCATGGAAGACAAAAGACAAAGACAAATACCTTGGTCAAAAGACTTCTCGAATCTATTACACATTTCCGACACTTCCAACATCTCAGCACGGCCGCGTTCACGTCGCTTTCCATAGGGAAATGACATCATCTACAAACAATGAAAAAACACGTACAATTACCCAATATAAATGAGGGGATTTGTTTTTGAGTTTTAAGGAAAATAGAAGATGATACATTTTGGGATGAAGCAGTTTGGTACACTCTGCATTCCTTTCCCATCTTCAACAATGGATAAAGTGCAACTCCTCAGCCAAAACTTCCTTCATGAGCCTTCTCTATAACAACAGAAATATATCGGGATTTCAACTTTGAGATGCTACCAGAAAACATACCTCTGTTTTTGTAATAAGCGTACACAAACAATGATGGTCTGGGCTTGTTATACATTAGTGCTTGGACGAACACAGGATTTTCATGTTCGGATATTTGCTCATAATTGAAATGTTTGTTCGCTTTCAAAAAGTAATAAAAGCCATTATATTGCTCAGAACGCAGTAGAGATAGCATAGCAGCGAGGGCAGGGGGGCGTGGTCCCTGTGTCTGTGCCTTTATTTTATAGCAAGACGTTACACTATGTAACACGTTAAAGTAGAACAATATCCCAGGAGTAAAGAATATACTGTGTAGGCCTTACTTTACCCCAGTGAATTAACTACAAAATAAAGGATGCCAAATAACAGTTCAAGTTAAACGTTGTTTTGTTTATTCCCGAAATAAATAGTACATAAAGTTGAAACAGCATTTTATTTATTTTTTTTACTTTTTGTTCATTCCTTGCCATTGCTGTTTCTTCACAGTAAACAGGGACCATAGCCTCATTTTCATAAAGTAGTAACACAAGGTTTACTTGTGCCTTTTTGTAGCTGAACAGGCAAACAAAAACTGAAATTTAACTTTAAACACTTCAAATAAAACAAACATGGCGTTGTAAAATGAAGGGGGAAAAACTCACCGTTTTGGTTCTTGTTTACATTCCACATAACAGTGAGTTGCAGCAAAAAAATATATAACATTTAAAATCTATAAAAAAAATCACTGCACAACATTTCCAACAAGTTGGTCCCTGTTTAAATGAGGCATTTCAGAATGATGTGCTTGTCTTTTTTCTGCCCCATGAGATTCTGAATCGCTCCAAAGCAGGACAACCTTTTTTGACCCAGATGGCTGTCCATAGAGATCACTATGCATGCATGCGCATAATCTGGTTTGTTTACTTTTTGCTGTCTAAAACTTTTAAATAGAGGCTCAACAGCTGCTGTGTTGATCCTGTGTATTTTTTTTTATATGTTATGGGCAAAGCCCGGGAAAACACGATCTGCCAACTGCTTCTCGGGCAAAGTCCGAATTGCTCCCTTTGTTCTTTCATTTCTGTTCTGAGTGACAGGCAGACCTTTGGAACAAAAAATTTACATGAGAAACCCCATTGACACCTGCACATAAAAAGGCCAGTATTACTAATAATAATGTAATAACATACATAAATAATAAGGAGTTGTATTGAACTGTCCAATCAGAAAGGTTGATGCAGTTACTGGGTGGAACATCGATGATTAGCTGATTCACGTTGTAAATGATTAGCTGATTTACAGTGTTTATGACAAGCAGTTGGACAGCGTACTCAGCGGAGTGACTGAGAGTGTAAGTTAAGTATGTAATATATATCTAGATTTTAATAATTTGTTTAAAATAAATTTGCCTTATATATCTCATTACATATTTTATATAGTCATGTCGTCAATAAAAATACATTTTTAAAGACATGCCTGATTTCTGAAACCAGACTTCCTGTGTAGTTTTTATGAATGAGATGAGTGAGTGACGCTACTCAGGTAGGCAGGTCAAACAAGCTCTTCAATCGTAGAAGATTCATTTCAGACTTTGACCGGGCTTTGTTGGGCACTCCTAGATCTGCCTGGGCAAAACCTGGAATAAAAGAGCTTTGTGATTCATTTCAGACTTTGCCCGGACAATCTGTGAATTGCCCAGTTTCGGGGTTTGCCTATATCATATATTAATCTCACACATCACACTGAGCTCTTTTTCATTTGCCATTTTTTAAACTGTGGTGAAACTTCTGGTGAGGCAGTAAATAAGTGCAAGGTATTTTTGTCATTTATAGCAAATACGAACATCTGATTTTTGAATCCGAAAACATGTCAAACACTATTTGTTCTGATTTTTGTCCCAGCACTAATATTATATATATATATATATATATATATATATATATATATATATATATATATATATATATATAGATAGATAGATAGATAGATAGATAGATAGATAGATAGATAGATATAGACACACACACACACACACACACACACACAGTGCTCACCCTTTATAACGCTAGTGGGGAGCCCATAGTTACAAGACCGTGCTATTTGTGTTCCGCCTTATAACGAGTATAAAAGGGCTACAGTAATGGCATTATGGAGCAAATGGGAGCCACAACCCTACCATGTTATAACTCATCCCTCACTATAACGAGGCGCGTTATAACGAGTGAGCACTGTATATATATATATATTATGCAGCCAGCTGCGGGGTACTGTACAGTAGGTACGCATTTCTCACGACTGTGGATAGTTCCCACAAGTGGAAAAAACATTGGTGTGTCACAAGATGATAAACAATGAACTGTAAAAATTCAACCTTACAACTCTAATTCCAAGTAGTAAATATGGTAACAAGTATTGTTTTTGTAATTCATAACGCAGCTTCAGGCAAGGGGATGAAAACAACCTGATGCATGTTTTTGTTCCTAGCTTTCCCAAGAAATCAAATAAATAAATACATTAACAATTTTTAAAAATTGCACTGATGAATTTACTAGTTATTATTATTATTAGTTTATTTGGCAAACTTCTTTAATCAAGGTGACTTACAGGTGTTACAGGGCAATACAAGGTTCCAGTGCAAAAACAATATTTAAATATAGTATAGTTTACAGTAAGTGTAAATACTACTACAATACGAGATGGAACAAGTTAAGATTAAGACAATTTGCTACAATATCATCATTGTAAAGTTAAATCATTATCGGCTGGTTTAACAGGTCCTAATTAGCACCAATCGCAGACAACCTTACCAAGGTAATATTTTTAGACTGCCTAAGGTCATAATGCAAATCAAGGTATGTTAAACCAGCCTACTAGATTGATTACAACATTACTGTAGTAGCAGACTGTGCTGTACACTAGTAAAGAACAGCTAAGAATATTCTAAATTCTGATCATGTCTGGGGAATCTGGTGTTAATTAAACAATGACACTTGATAACCACCTGTTCGTAAATCCTAATCATTATAATGCTAATAATTGCCAGTATAGTGATTAGCGCTACACACAGCGTCTGGGCAGTACCTACATAACAGACTTTCTCAAGTCGCAGACACACACAAAAAAAATGCATTCACGTTGACACAGGCTAAAATATATACAGTACCCCTGTCCTGCACTTTAATGATGTGCTTAGTTTCACCCACACGTTAAAACCCCCTTATAACAACATACCGTACAGTACAACTAAGCACGAAATGCTGCATGCTCGATTTGGGACATCTAGAAAAACCTGAACATTTGTAAATACTTACGTTAAAACTCCCCTTACAGAAAATGCTGGCACATAATAGGGATCATTTCTGAAGCGAAACCTGATACTGTATGTCAGTGGAGACAGTCGCCGTGCTGTTTTGTCGTTATTAAAAGTTACATTATGTCGACATACGGCTACCCGGAGCAGTCAAATTAAAGTTATCTCCAAAAGGGACGGATAGAACCAACAGTAAATTATCGAAACTTAGTCTCGTTATCTCCAGACCTCCTGTCTGTGTCATAGGCTTCTACACATACACACTAGTATTCTATGTTTTGTTTTGGTTTTGCCTTTAAACGGTTTAAAATTAAATAGCAAATTGAAAGGTATTCAGAGAATGCCAGAAAGGCCACATTGATAGAAGACCACAATATAACGCACCTTATACGAACATTGGTTTGACCCATGGTCTGACGGAGTGACTGAAACACAAGCACCTACTGGCAGTTTAATGGAAACTACAGCAACATATTGGTTTAAAATAGGCTAGGTAGTTCTTAGTTTAGTCAGTTTTTATTATGTTTTAATTGAATTCTATTCATTGAAAAAAAAGGGAATCCTGCGCAGCGTGCGCACACAACTATTAAAATTTCTGAGCCGGTGTCGCAGTAATAAATGTGTGCTGGTCTAAATACACAGCATTATAGAGCAACCATGTGATTTTGGAGGCCTCTTCCCGGGGCAAGGGCAATAAATGTGGTACCAATATTTTGTGAGGAGTGTGTACTTTCATGTGGCAGCAGTGATACAGCAGCTCGCTTGTCTAAGAAAGGAATTTGAATATAATTGTTTAATGAAAAAAAAAGCATTTTCAGTGACAATAAACTTTGGAGGGGGGGCATCTTGCTTTTACAGTTCCAGATGTACAACTATGAAACTGAGTGACCAATTACCTGCAAAAAAAATCCCAATGTAGTCAGTAGACATGCCGATTTGGATGAAGAACAATTAAATGAACTGGAAGATAGCAAAATAAAATCCCCCCAATATATATACAGGAAAAAGAAACTTCTGCACATTATCCACCCCTCTCAGACACATACCTTGAAAAATTACTGAAATCCGAGATGTATTTATTTTTATTGCTCCTGTCTGTTCTGCTCAAACAGTGTGTCTGCATTGTCAGTGACAGGGAAAAAAATAACTCAGTGCGGTCTCAACTCTGCCCCCTGGTGTATATTTTCATTGGTGTCCACAATATCAAAAATACAGATGTACTTTCTTTTGCATGTTCCAATAAAATTAATTTACTCAGCTTAACTTAGTGTTTAGTTCAAAGTTATAAATGGGACTACTTTCTTGGCGTAATGATATTTAATAAAAAAACATGATTTATGCTTTTTTTTCTACAAATCCACTGTTTGACCTGGATAATAAATGCAATAAGGCCCTTCAGGGCGTCCGTATACGTTGAATATACAGACTTTGTCTCGTGCCTCACAATGCCCCAAGGCATCCATATTTTCAACGTATGCGGGTGGCCTGTCGGGCCTTATTGCATAGATGGAAACTATAGCCCCAGAACTTTAGTTTGGAACTTACAGTTAAAGACACAGTTTAAATCGGGGTCTAGTATTTCCAACACAAAATGTTAAAATATACATGAAGTAATACACATGTAACAATTAATTAATTTGACCTTACATTCCTTTTTCAGTTTAAAAAAAAAATCCTTGAACAAATGGGAACAGTTTATTACCTATTCTTGTCATGACAGAAAAAAATAAAGACCTCTCCTAAATACACATACATATTTTGGGATAGGAGAAACTTCTTTGACAAGACAAACTTTTCAAGTTTTTCAATGAGGCCATTTTCACAAAGCTTTAAAAGCTCATGAGTGATTTAATAAAAGTATGTTTTTGTATTGAAAATACAGTTGGATATTCATGAAACTGCTCAAAACTGGTGTTGGCTTCTTTAACAAACGTCTTGGACATATTACGAATCTCAAGCTTTGCAACTTAGAATCTTCAGACATGCTTTGTTCTGAAGATCATTTAAAAGAAATATTAAAATGCAGTCACATATTGTGTAAATCAAATGAGCATTAAGGTACAAGTTCAAAAGCTTGAAAAAAGAATAACAGGTTCAGTCACATTAAAAACATTACACAGAATGGAAATGTGCAGTTATGTGTACAACAGGCAAAAGAAGAAACACTAGCATCTACAGTTTTCAGTTCTACAGTCATTAATAATCTAGCACGAGGTCAGGAGAAAAGGCCATTGTCAATAACAACGGAGAGAAAGATTGAGAAAAAATGATAATACTCTGCATGAATGTGTCAAAAAGAGCTTTTAATGTGAATTAGTAATGCACTACTAAAATACAAAGCCACTTGTTTGCTGCTCAGTGTCTGTAAAGTCAATATGTTTTCTAAATAACAAAGTTACTCTGCATTGCTAGCAAATACACATTAACTTTAACAAAGAAAACAATTAAATTTAATCAAATATTGCCTCTGGTTAAAATACATATATACATTGCATCTCTTCAATAGCAGGGACCTTTGCATATCCATTTCTCATCTTGTTTGCTATCTCCAGTGAATAATATTAGTAGAGATTGTTTGTCTAATGTACCTGAAATGAAAATCCCATGTACAGCACGCCTCCATTGCAGCCTATCACTATAACATGCTTTTCCTGATCGCTGTTTTGCTCTGTTATTAATTTCCCTGAATTTATTGCAGAACACGTTTTGGTGGTCTTATGCATTTTGATGAGAAGTCAGACTTCTTGAGAGAGATACAGATATTTATTCTCTGACAATAGAGCCTTCCTCTCACTATTAGCAAGTCTTTTTGCTGAATTTGTGTAAAAATAAAAAATAAAAATCTATATGTAATGTATCCTGTACATTCCCTTTAAAGAGCAAGTTGATGTGGTGATGAAATATTGGAGTTATCTAAACTCACGTATTCTTGTGTTTAGGTTCACTTTTTATCATTTTCTGTTTCAGTCATCACATCCTGGTGACTTTTAAAACAGTTTAAAAGACACCGGTGGCCTCAATATATGTAGTTCTCTGACTCATGTCTAACCTCCAAGTGCATCTGCTCCATCAAGGATTAGCCATTAACCTTGCCCCCCACAACACTCTAGTAGGTGTAAGAAATACATCCGCTAGGGGAAAAGTGTTGCAAGGGCCACAGTTACACTCTAATGCAGTGGTTCCCAACCTTCTCTCTGCCGCGGCACGCCTTGACACCTTTATTTATTTATTGAGGCACACCACCATATTTTCTCTAAATGAACTCGCCCTCTAATCACCTTGGTTTAAGCTGTGTTTACCACCCTTGGCATTCCTCTAACATCATTCACTTTATTGTATAGACTTTGACATGTATTTTCAATCGACTCACACATTTTCAATTTCCTTGACTGAATGTGCACGTAACATTACTCTCACGATTTCTTTGCATGCTGGTAAAATTAATGTCTCTGAGATTGTATGTAGCTTTTTTGCCTTTGCTACAAGCTCAGCGACCACGTAGCCTGCTTCCAGCGCTTTGTCAGAAACAGTTGCACAGTCTATCAGCAATAGCGCTTGCTTTTCATTCTGATCCCTCGAACACTTGAAAAAATGTATATCCTTCTCAGCAGGGGATGAATGTTTGCTTGTAAGGTGTCATTTTAACTTACTTGGTACCATGGCACAGTTTGAGAGTTTCTCCTCACACATGAGACATTGTGGAAGAGGGCAAGATGTTTTCCCTGTAAACAAAAATCCATATTGCAGATAACTGTCACAGAAGTGTTGGTTCACCACTTTCACTCTCTTTCACACTGGCATGATCTACCTGGTTCAGAATCTACCTGGTCAGGACCTGGTGTCATGCGGGTCGGCTTCACGATTTCACACTGCTTTTGATTAAGCAGGGTTGACCGGGGTGACAGATACAGGTGTATCAATGCCCTGGAAGCAGCTTGTTACTGACGCTTCAATCCGAGCTTCTCTGGATTGAACCCTGGGTCCAAATGTTGATTAGAGTAAATGTTTCTTCATCCCTGCTGCAATCTGACTCATGGTGTGTCATAAATCAAATAACATATGGCTAAACAGAATCAACAGAAATGTTCCTTGCGGAAGTGAAACCTTCACACAGGTGCGGCTGTTTGTTATTGCGGAGGCTCATGAATGGCTGTCAAGCATTTTGTCTTGCTCAACCCGGGTCAAAGCATGTAGACCCACATCCTGAGGTGGGTTGCTGGGACCCAGGTACGTGGTTCACACTATGCAGGACTGTGACCCGGGTAGCCAAGACCCGGGTCCGGACCCGTGTAGGCATGTCAGTGTGAAAGTAGCTTTAGTTTCATGTTCAGCTTCATCACAGCAAGTAGATGTGGAAGCACCAAAATCACTTTTCTTCAAATATTTGTCCATTTGTGGGCCATAAATTCTAAATTCACCGCTGTAACTTTTGAGATTTGTAAGATTTGAAAAACATACTGATGACCCACCATGTGACTCCCGTAATGGCAAGTTCACATGAGCGTCGCGTAATGTTGAGTCTGTCACGTCCACCCTGAGAGCAACAGTACAGAATGCCATCCACCCGGTTCCAACACTAATCAAAATACAAGGGAAGGCTTTTTTTTCTCACATGTAGTTTTTCAAAAAATTCCGCGGCACACCTGTTCGTGTCTGACAGCACACTGGTTGGGTAACACTGCTCTAATGTACCAGATGTACTTATAAGGAGTGTTTCAAACATTTTAGTTTGTGATGCGATGAAACAGACAATTATACAAAGTGAATCTAATCAACAACAAAAAGAATACATTAATTTCGATAACTTTGATATTTCACATTTATACCAAGTTCTTTTGTTTGTAAAAAAAACTTCAGACAACCTAATTGAATTAATTACCATACATTTAAATACCATTATGAGCAGCCAAGTCGCTAAAATTCAATACTGTTACTGACCGGTGAAATGGTAGGATGAGAGGCTAGATACCTGTGCAAATGTCTACAAGAAATGCTGCACCTCTTGTACTTTCCAACCACTTTGGAGTCTCGTAAACTGATTTATTTAACTGTAGTGGATACGAATGCTACTGTTTAGACCATTTAAAAAGCGTAATTTGTGTTGTGAAAATCAAACAACTAACAGTACATGCAAGTCTGCTTGGGTGTATTTCTGTCTTGGGCAGATCTTCCACTTTTCAGTGACAGTAAGAGTTGTTGACTTGAACATTAGTGCAGAAATTCAAGTCAGGAAAAACACCATCTGATTATTTTGTTGATTGATTTTTGGTCTGGTTTCTAGGCGTTGAATCACCTTCTTTGAAATAAGGGATGTTACTGTTAAGGGATTAAACATAATGAAATACAGCATGTCCTTTTGTAGTCATCACAGTTGTTTTGAAAATAGCTTAGCTAGTAATATACTGAACTGTAGGTAATTCAAACACAGCACAGTAATTTTCAGTACAGTAAATCAATTCAAATCTAGGGTATAGACTACACACCTTCCCAGAATTGTAAATCTGCAGATATTTGCTGCTATCATATATAAAACATAACTTCTAGAAATACTCTGGAGATGTAACACTTGGCATTAGAAAATTGTTAATACAAAAGAGGCAAGAACAAGATTGGTTTCAAAGGTTCTTTTGGGAGTGCTGTCAGAAAGTAGCAACCTCTTAAAATACAGTGTTTGCAATGAATTCCCCTGCAGTTTTAGAAAGTAATAAAAGACCAGTATGCTGCTTGCTCGTGGTAGGGTTGCAATTACTCTATTCACTCATTACTATTATAGAACATCTGTTCATTATGGCTTCTTTTGTATAAACCCGGATTCGGCCTTGAGTTGATGTTGAGGCGAAAGTGGGGGAGGGGCGTTGACTCAAGACAGGGGCGAAATAAGCAATATTACTGTAATATTTTTTAACATTCGCTAGATAGATTACGTTTAGAATTCAAAAGGCACAGCACAGCTATGTTAAAGAATCAAGAAGCGCAGTTAACATTTATTAAATGGGGAAATACAAAGTAAATGGTTTGCCTGAAAAAAGGTGCTGCGTAAGTCCACTGTAATGTCATTTTAAATCTTCATAAAACATACATTAACCTTTAAAGCCTATTGTAAAAAAAAAGGATTGTAGCTTAACAGGAAAGGGTAATCAATCAGACTTCCACGACTTCGTCATCTGAACCTTCATCATCGATGATGCAACCAATTGCCTCTCCTCCAACAGCGGTCCTGGTCGTGTCCTCAAGTGTTGTGGCAAGCTGGCTGTGCAGAAGCCCATCTTCAGAGCTGTCTACAGCCAGATTGAGACCACAAACTTTAAATGACCTGCATATAATATCCTCATCAAGTGCAGCCCAGGCTTGACAACCAGTCAATGACATTTTGGTGTGTGGGTTGCTTTAGATTGTCCTGAGTGGTATGTTCATCCCTCTGATGCCAGTGTACCCACAACTCCCTCAGTTTCATATCATCTTTCACAGCCTGAGTCATATGCACCCGTGCTTTGTCGAGTATAAGCAGCCGATGCTGATCATCATTATCTGCTCCCCAAATGTGATTTGCCCATTCCAGCATTTTTGGGCTTGTCATCCAGCCGTTGACAGAGGCGGTGACTTTCACATTGGCTGGGATTTGCAGCTGTGCAAACACACGGGGAGGAACAATGTCATTTCATTCCTTAAAGTAAATAAAGACTGTCTTTTTATGCCCAGATGCCAGAGCAGTAAGTGCAACGGTAAAGCCCCTCTTTGTTTCCCCAGGGAGGGTTTGTAATGCCTTTCGTTTGTGACCGCAAATAATAATCTCAGGCAATACACAGCAATGTGTATTGCACTGTTTAAACTACGGGTTACAGTCCCGAAATAATAAACAGTTATTAAACACACACACAAGACACACACACAGTCACAGTCCAAGTCCACAGTGAGTGCTAATGTGCAAGTGGTGAATATACAATGAATCCGTGGACAATGGTGTAGTGTTGTCCAGGTTTGTGCTGGCCTTAAGCGACAGCTCCGGATCGTGTTAGTCATCTAATAAATAACAAACAGTACAATTAGACTCAAAACAAACAAACACTAAACACTCACGGTTATTTACTTTCGTCCTTCAGCGTTTCTCTTAACCATAAACAAAGGAACAGATCACCTAGCCACTCCCCCTTTTGTACCTTCAGTCACGCTCCCTTGGTTAGCGAGTGCAACCGTTTCTCCTCCAATCCGCGGTTGCCACACCGCTTTCCCTGTGGAGCGATGACTTAATGTACCGCAGCTGTGCCCCCTTTCTAGATGGCCGACTTCCACCTAACCCTGGGAATGAATTGTCATGCCATCCAGTCCAGGGCACTCTGTTCCCTTTACACAGGTCAGGAGGGAGATTTATCACCAAGAATCATTCTGTCTTTGTCACAAGTTATTATACAACATAGTTCACAGAAATAGTGAAATCTGTGATAATGGTGAAAAAATACAGCCTCATCCATAAGCTCTAAAAATCTGAAGACGTGTCTGATTGCTCTTCGTATTCAATCAAATTTGATGAGAGCCCGCTCAGTCATATGTACTTAGTGGAGACCGAGACAAGAATTCTTTAATTAACATTTTTAAGCAGTGAGTCAAAAGACTTTTGTCTGTTCTCTTTACTGTACCCTATTAGCATCTTTGGATTTTACACAAAATTACCACTGACATAAAACTAATAAACAGTCCCAATTATGTCATCCGTTTTTTTTTTTTTTAATGCAATTAACAATTAACTACATCTTCCAGGAAATACTGCAAATTATAGTCAATTAGCATATCCAAGGAGGTAATCCCGGAAATTCCAGAAAGCAATCCATAACAATTGACCAGTTGCAAGTAAACACACACACATACTTGGTTCGTAGCTCCAATTGAGTAACTGAAGACTTGGTAGGAACAAGGACCTGGAATGGAATGAACTGAATGAGTCACAAGTCGGAAGCACCAATCCAGGTCATTGGCCGAGGCTAAAAGTAGAGGCCTGTTTATATGTTAAGTATCAATATAACCCATGCACATATATTCACCATTCTATATAACTCTAATATATAGTGCTTAAGTCTACAGTTAATGCAGTTACAAAAGCATAACAAACTTTAATGGTTTCCATTGGCTTGTTAATCGTTCAGCTATATTATTTAGGTTTCTTTAAAGGCAATTCTGTTAAGTGGCAGTACAGGACCAATTGTGATGTCACTGTTTTGATGTAACTTTTCAGTTGAATGGAATTGTGAGGGGTGCTTACTGATATTGAGAATACCATTGAAATCGATACTGTATGGTTATGAATGGGGCTGTTTTGAAGGAGGCTGTGTGGTCCAGTGGTTAAAGAAAAGGGCTTGTAACCAGGAGGTCCCCGGTTCAAATCCCACCTCAGCCACTGACTCATTGTGTGACTGAGCAAGTCACTTAACCTCCTTGTGCTCCGTCTTTCGAGTGAGACGTAATTGTAAGTGACTCTACAGCTGATCATCCCTCACACACCCTAGTCTCTGTAAGTCGCCTTGGATAAAGGTGTCTGATAAATAATAATAACTCATGCTCTCATTGGCTGAAAGCTCCTCCAGAAAACAGACTGAACTGCTCACCCACATTTGATACAACTTGGCATGGACATACATATTATAAGCTTTAAATAACAAAACAGACAAAAATCTGATATTAACATATTTAATCTGTTTTCAAAGAATTTGTGGTGGTTTAAACATTTAGAATACTTTTTCATTGACATTCTGAGTGTGAGATCTACACTCTCAGCAAAATTTTAATTGTATTTGCTGCTAAGGAGTTCCAGTGGGGAAGGGATTTATAATAGTCATTAAAAGATTAGTCTGAATGTCTATATACAGTACCCGAATTATACATTTATAGCAAATGAAATCATTTAACAACTTATACCTTAAAGCCAGTGCAGCCCCAAGGAGGTGAAATTGTGAAAGTGAAACAGTAAAGGCTATTGCACACTGGATCGGTTCCGTCATTTAGCATCCGTCATCTGAAAAAGTTGTGTGTCTATTGCACACTAGATGCGTTACTCCAGCGTGCTGGTGTGCAGTGGAGGCTTTGTAGTAAATATACCTAGTTTCAGTATTTTAATAAAAAATAAATACAATTCTGTTGTACGTGACTTTGAACACAAACCATTTTTAAATGTTGTATAAACTGAATGATCAGCAAACGCTGATGGAAGTTAAAACGTTTATTATTACATTTCTACTAGATCTACAATAATGTTGTTACACAATACATAATAAAAAAAATTAAAAAAAAAACATATGATATTACACAGTTGCCATAGCATCAGAAACCATATGACCAATATTTAATTTTTCAAACACTCACTCCTGTAATAAATATATCTAAAAGTTGGGAAGCCAGCAATGAGCTACCAAAAATACTTTACCATAATTACCTTCTAATCTCTGGTTATGGAGCTTGAAATTCCATCCCTTTCATGTACTGCCCCTCTTTTTTGACTGTTCAGCCCTGACCGCTCTTGGTTGCTCTGTCACGCTTTTTTCTCTGAAATGTGTCTCCAGGTTAGGCCATTGTTTCTTTACTTCTTCGACTACAGTTAAAAAAAAAAGTATATGCTTGCAATAACTTATACTGCACAAAATGCATGTGTTTATGTATGCTATCAGTTCATAATTTCATGTTTTAGAATGAATACATATCATTCATGCCCACGTCCACGGCAATGTCTTTCCATATGTTTTCTTTTTTTTCAAAGTCTTTGTAATCTTTGTTGGATTTATCATAAAGTCATTTTTGTTTGGCGACACACACAATTAGATTTTCCATTTTGTTCAGGAAACTGCAAGAATCCATCTAAAAGTAAGGCATGCAAACTGAGAGCCTTCTTTAACCTACGATGGTACCTATATAATATATATATATATATATATATATATATATATATATATATATATATATATATATATATATATATATATATATAAATACATGTTTGCTGTAAAATGTGCATCTTCCTAAACAGCATATGAGACTTATAGGTATATAGAGAAGGACATATCTTAATAAATTAATTCATTCTTTAAAAGTTGACAAATTAACCATTATTGTTTTGTTTTGTGAATTGTTTTTTTTTAACATAATAAGCAATCATCCCTTTAAAATCAGCCCCTTCCTGGTAGTTAATGACTCTTTAGTCAGTTAATGCTTGGGGTGTGATTATATACATTTAGTTGGGGCAGCTAGTGTCTGTCATTCACTGTCAGCATTGAATGACAGGGAGCTTCCCATGAGATAGGCTATTGTGATTTTCATTATTTTTATTGACTTTGAATAACAGGCTATCCAGTACACGCATTGATGAAGTGACATTATCAAATGTCAGCACTGGCTGGCTAAATGCTGTTTTTGGAAGGAAAAAAAATCAACTCACAATTCTAATTTACAATGAATCAATAAGCTTGCGTGACTCTTTGATCCTTTGTATACACTAGTAAACACCTACAATTTCCAAAAGGAAACCTCTTATACTAGCAGGCTTTCTTAAGGGAAAAGGAACTGTGCTGCGTGAACTGTGACACTGTCAATTAAGTTAGTCCAGGGAGTACCTCTGATTCTTAGTGTTGCATGTCCACAGCTAACCTTTGTAAAATGCCAAAGAAAAACTCAGACAAAAAGGTAAAGCAATAGAAATGTTATTCAGAATCAGAATTTAAACTGGAACACTGAGTATCAGAAAACAAGTAAAGGAATAGGAATGTTATTCGGAATCAGAATTTAAACTGGAACACTGAGTATCAGAAAACAAGTAAAGGAATAGGAATGTTATTCGGAATCAGAATTTAAACTGGAACACTGAGTATCAGAAAACAAGTAAAGGAATAGGAATGTTATTTGGAGTCATGACTGAAAGTCAATTGTATCACATTGTTACAAATCTATACACACTGCCATTGATTGCAGTAGCACAGTACCATTTTCTTTCATTAACCAATCAGCTGTGTCCCTGTAACAGGATTAGCTTGAGGGTGACGTCAGACCAGGAGACCCAGTACTGTGAGTAAACTGCACTGGTGCGCAGATTTAACACTAGAACCGCCGCGGTTATACTCATACCTAGAACCTAGTCATTATGATGGGCACATTTTAAACAACCTCAATATTAAAATGAAAGACAAACTATCGGATACAACTCAAAAGTTTTATTCAAGCACATCATATCAAACACCTGCACAGCCAAAACGCCATATTCAAATGAACAACATAAAAGGGTTTATTTTCTAACTTACCACATATAAAGCACTACTTCAAAAAATACTAAAAAAACCTATAATAAAATAAACATTTCAAAAGAAACTAGTTTTTAAAGTAGCACCTAAGTAGCACAATCCACACAGATGTAACACTTCTCAACTTTTCCTGTGCATTTACCACATACTGCTCTTTCAATGATTCAATTGCTAGTCATTCAATCAGCTGTATAAAGTATAAAGCTAAATAATTATTTATTATCATTGGAAGTGCATACTATACTAAAGAAAAAAATAAATCAAGAGATTAGTTATCAATGAGGTTATGTGCAACAATGCAAGTATTTGTCATGTGTGCATTTTAACATTATTTTAGTTGCTGTAAGCGTAGGTAGTTTTTGTTATTGACTTTTGATACCGTATCTATAAAAATAATAATAACTGCATTTATCCTGCATGCTGACAGATTCGGCAAATGTGTGATTCCTAAAGATTTTTTAGCAGTTGATATAAATAAGTAACTTAGTGATTCTCTTAACTGTTTAAATTGTGTACTACAGATGTATCAAGGTTTGCCATGATATGTTGCTGTTTGTCGATTTTATCCCCCTCACTGGAAATTTGACAAATCGCACCGTGGTCGTGCTACATTTTTTAAAATAAATAATGAAGGCAGTTTATAGTGGGGCCCCCACCTTCACCAAATAAAAAATGTGTTTCTGTCCGACATAAGGAGGGGTCGAATTTTAAAAAATACAATAAAATTGCACACACATGCATTTCAGTCAGGACAATTACCTTTTATTCAAATACAAAGTCTTATATATATACTGTATATATATATATATATATATATATATATATATATATATATATATATATATATATATATATATATATATATATATATATATTATCTGAAAAACATTGACCCAACAATGGGTGAAGAAAAATAAGTAGAGTAACAATAGTTGGACCACAGACTCAAAACAAACAATAAAATAATAAATCTATATGACTTGTTCATCCCGGTGAACAAAAAATATTAGGCAGAGGAGCATCATGTATTCCCCCCCCTCCCATGGACAAGGCTGGGAGTGAGGTGGTGGTGGTTGGGGAGGAGGTGGTAATTTGAAATCACCTAAACTAGAAGCATTTAAACTAGAAAGGAAGGGGGGAGAAATCAACATAAAAACAGAAGGGAGACTACATCAAAACAACGGCAACAACTCAGGTAAGATAGCATTAAATGTATTTATCTAAATGCTAGAAGTCTCAAAAACAAAATGTTAGAACTTGAAGTTACTGCACTAACAAGTAACTACGATGTGATGGGTGTTACAGAAACTTGGTTATGTGAGAGTGATGGAGACGAATATAATATTAGTGGGTATGCACTGTATAGGAAAGACAGGCAGGACAGAAGAGGTAGAGGGGTAGCGCTATACATCAAAAATAGTCTTGAAGCCCAGGTGTTAAATCTGGAATGGAAACAATGCAGAATCAATATGGGTCAGAATAATGGGCACAAATTCAAAGGGCACAGTGGCAGGGTGGCTGGGCGGTGACGTCACGGCAGAAGCAGGAACGAAAAGACTGACACCAGGTACTGCAGTTCAAAAGAAAGAATCGGCTGGCTGCCGTTTTTATTAACAAAAAGAAATAAAATATTCAAACATAAAAATAAAAATGTAAATAAAACAAATCACGATATTAAATATTAAATGATTACTTTTCCCAAGTTTTTACAAAGGAGGATACGGACAACATGCCCCACATGTCAACCTGTTCCTATCCAGTTTTAAATAACTTTAGCATAACAGAGGCAGACGTGTTAAAGGGACTAGGAGCTCTTAAAATAAACAAATCCCCTGGGCTGGATGAGATCCTCCCAATAGTACTCAAAGAAATGAAAGACGTTATTTACAAACCGCTAACCAAGATCATGCAACAGTATCTGGAGACAGGGGGTGTAGCGACAGACTGGGGAATTGCAAACATAATACCGATCCACAAAAAGGGAGACAAAACCAAACCAGATAACTACAGACCAATAAGCCTGACTTCTATTCCAAACTTATGGAAACTATAATAAGATCCAAAATGGAAAATTACCTATATGGTAACAATATCCTGGGAGACAGTCGGCATGGTTTTAGGAAAGGGAGATTGTGTCTAACTAACCTGCTTGATTTTTTTGAGGATGCAACATCAACAATGGATAATTGCAAAGCGTATGAAATGGTCTATTTAGATTTCCAGTAAGCGTTTGACAAATTCCCACATAACAGATTCAAGGGATTCAAGGAAATGCACACACATGGATTAGGGAGTGGTTAACATGTAGAAAACAGAAAGTACTGATCAGAGGAGAAACCTCAAAATGGAGTGAGGTAACCAGTGGAGTACCACAGGGATCAATATTAGGTCTTCTGCTCTTCCTAATCTACATTAATGACTTAGATTCTGGTATAGTAAGCAAACTTGTTAAATTTGCAGACGATACAAAAATAGGAGGAGTGGCAGCAGCAAAGGTCATTCAAAATCATCTAGGCAGCATTCAGAAGTGGGCAGACACTGAAATTAAAGAAGGAATCTATGAAAAAGATCCTAGGAGTTTATGTTGACTCAGAAATGTCTTCATCTAGACAATGTGGGGAAGCTACAAAAAAAGGCCAATAAAATGCTTGGATATACAATGAAAAGTGTTGAATTTAACTCAAGGGAAGTAATGTTAAAACATTACAATGCATTAGTAAGACCTCATCTAGAATATTGTGTTCAGTTCTGGTCACCTCGCTACAAAAAGGATATTGCTGCTCAAGAAAGAGCGTCCAGAATTATCCCAGGTTTAAAAGGCATGTCATATGCAGACAGGCTAAAATAATTGAATCTATTCAGTCTTGAACAAAGAAGACTACGCGGCGATCTGATTCAAGCATTCAAAATTCTAAAAGGTCAACCCAAAGGACTTTTTCGACCTGAAAAAAGAAACAAGGACCAGGGGTCACAAATGAAGATTAGATAAAGGGGCATTCAGAACAGAAAATAGGAGGTACTTTTTTACACAGAGAATTGTGAGAGTCTGGAACCAACTCCCCAGTAATGTTGTTGAAGCTGACACCCTAGGATCCTTCAAGAAGCTGCTTGATGAGATTCTGGGATCAATAAGCTACTAACTACCAAACAAACAAGATGGGCCGAATGGCCTCCTCTCGTTTGTAAACTTTCATAAGACTGAGTTTGCGAAATAGGTTATATATAATTAGGGCTTCTAGTTTTGAGGTTTTATTTTTGATCTTGTGATGTCCGTTTAAAAATATTTTGAGCTGATTTGCTTTCTTAGTCAAACACTAATTACCAAAGGAAGTTGTTTCTTTTTACCCTAATTTCTTGATTGAGTTCACAAACGACATGCATTGATCTCACCTGATTCTATTTGAACCTGCATTTCGTTCTGGCTCTAATTGCCGAATTGAGCTTATTAATTTCCACTGCGTTAGTTTCTAGTAGTGCATCGCTAATTTAAACAATCTTGTATTCAGGCTTAACAACTATTAATTAAGGTTTAAAGGGATGGAGAGAGATGGAAAATAAAAAACTGAAAACTAGAAGCCCTACTTATAGGTTAATGGGAACATGCCAGTGATAAGCTTGTAGATTAACCAATGAATGTACTAGGCACTTGTACTATAGATTTCCTGCCTGAAAACCTCACAAGCGTTATATTATAGTGCTCAGTGTATTTTAAATCTATAAATCATTGCGCTGAAATAACACTAATGTGTTTTGGGTAGGCCTATACAGTACATTAGTAAAATCAAATGAATGCCTAGCACACTTTCTTTTTACTTAAGCTTGTAAGCTACCGGTAAAATAAAATAAATCATGCTGCTGCATTGCACACTTTGTCTTGGCTACAAAGTAGGCCAAGTTAAAAAAAAATATATTATTATTATTTTTAACTTGGCCTACTTAGGAGTCTAGACAATTAACACAAAATAGATCAACTCTCATTAATACAAATTTCTAGGGACCAGCAACAAATGTTGAATTATACCACTAATTTGTAGCCTATAAACCCAATATATACTGCCAGTTTTTATTTAAGTTAGTCAGTGGTGCACATTAATAGAATAGGTGTGTTTCCTATTCCTATACAGATGCTCAGAATGAACTGTAGGGGTTAGCGGCACATGTGTGCAGTCTATTGTTCCCAACATGTTGGGGAAATCAGAAATGTCATAGAAATTTGGTTTTCAAGGCTTGTAAGTACACACTGTTTTTAGGGAAAAATAACTATTTGGGTGTTCAAAAATGCTTTGAGCACAACTGGCAATGCACGAGAAAAAGCGGACTGAGAAATGTCAGCAACAGCTGCCACAGTCCCCTGAAAGGACCCAGAGGCAGGATAATGCAGGGTGGACAATAGTTTGACCACTGCAGGGATGGCATGGCTTCTCTGGGTGACAGGCTCCGGGTTATCTTTTAAATCAGACAGCAGCTCCGGAATTGTTGTATTGAGCGAATCAATCTGGGTTATCCCATGAAATAACACACACCAGTGAGCCATTTAATTGCAAATCTATTCTATCAATCACACATTTAAAACAACACAGAAAGGTTTAAAAGCAAATTTACAATTTGATAACTGTTTGCACCATCAAGGAGATATGTTTGAAAAGTACTTCAGGTATTTTTGTTTTTCATTCTTGATAGTGGATTTTAGTAGTTTTTTGCCATTTAGTAAATTAGGTCCCTGTGGTTATTATACAGTTACTAGTTTGTTTGTTTTTTGTTTTTGTTTTTTAATATTGCTCAAAATATCAAAACCCCAGATAAAAATGTCCCACAAAGTTAAATTGCATCCATTAAATACTTGGATACCTTTTTTAGTAGCTCTTTAGAAAGATAACGGACAAGTAAACACAATCGGTTGGCAAGTGTGTATCCATGGGAAATTTGCAGAAGCAAGTGCTAAGACGCAAACATTATTTGACAGTAAAATTGTGTTAAAAAAACCATTATATTTGTATTCATTTCTTGCCAATAGCCTATGGTATTGATATTATACTGCAATTCAGAAACGCAACAAGGACACTAGCCAGCCCCTTAGGAGCAAATAACAATGCCTATTTTACGAGTGCAGTAAAGACAAGATAAAACATAGAAATAATTAATAACAAAGCACAGTAGGCTATAAAACTCCTCCCAGTCAAGTATTTTGATAATCTATTCAGTCTGTGTTCACCCAGACATCTGTTGCTGATGCTTTTTTTAAAATTGCTCTTTAATAAGCTTGAGATGTACAGTACTGTGCAAAAGTTTTAGGCAGGTGTGAAAAAATGCTGTAAAGTAAGAATGCTTTCAAAAATAGACATGTTAATAGATTATATTTATCAATTAACTAAATGCAAAGTGAGTGAACAGAAGAAAAATCTAAATCAAATCCATATTTGGTGCGACCACCCTTTGCCTTCAAAACAGCATCAGTTCTTCTAGGTACACTTGCACAAAGTCAGGGTTTTTGTAGGCATATAGTCAGGTGTATGATTAAACAATTATACCAAACAGTTGCTAATGATCATCAATTCAATTTGTAGGTTGAAACACAATCATTAACTGAAACAGAAACAGCTGTGTAGGAGGAATAAAACTGGGTGAGGAACAGCCAAACTCAGCTAACAAGGTGAGGTTGCTGAAGACAGTTTACTGTCAAAAGTCATACACCATGGCAAGACTGAGCACAGCAACAAGACACAAGGTAGTTATACTGCATCAGCAAGGTCTCTCCCAGGCAGAAATTTCAAGGCAGACAGGGGTTTCCAGATGTGCTGTCCAAGCTCTTTTGAAGAAGCACAAAGAAACGGGCAACGTTGAGGACCGTAGACACAGTGGTCGGCCAAGGAAACTTACTGCAGCAGATGAAAGACACATCATGCTTACTTCCCTTCGCAATCGGAAGATGTCCAGCAGTGCCATCAGCTCAGAACTGGCAGAAAACAGTGGGACCCTGGTACACCCATCTACTGTCCGGAGAAGTCTGGTCAGAAGTGGTCTTCATGGAAGACTTGCGGCCAAAAAGCCATACCTCCGACGTGGAAACAAGGCCAAGCGACTCAACTATGCACGAAAACACCGGAACTGGGGTGCAGAAAAATGGCAGCAGGTGCTCTGGACTGATGAGTCAAAATTTGAAATATTTGGCTGTAGCAGAAGGCAGTTTGTTCGCCGAAGGGCTGGAGAGCGTACAAATGAGTGTCTGCAGGCAACAGTGAAGCATGGTGGAGGTTCCTTGCAAGTTTGGGGCTGCATTTCTTCAAATGGAGTTGGGGATTTGGTCAGAATTAATGGTCTCCTCAATGCTGAGAAGTACAGGCAGATACTTATCCATCATGCAATACCATCAGGGAGGCATCTGATTGGCCCCAAATTTATTCTGCAGTATGACAACGACCCCAAACATACAGCGAAAGTCATTAAGAACTATCTTCAGCGTAAAGAAGAACAAGGAGTCCTGGAAGTGATGGTATGGCCCCACAGAGCCCTGATCTCAACATCATCGAGTCTGTCTGGGATTACATAAAGAGAGAAGCAACTGAGGATGCCTAAATCCACAGAAGAACTGTGGTTAGTTCTCCAAGATGTTTGGGCCAACCTACCTGCCGAGTTCCTTCAAAAACTGTGTGCAAGTGTACCTAGAAGAATTGATGCCTGATTCTGTTTTGAAGGCAAAGGGTGGTCACACCAAATATGGATTTGATTTAGATTTTTCTTCTCTTCACTCACTTTGCATTTAGTTAATTGATAAATATAATCTATTAACATGTCTATTTTTGAAAGCATTCTTACTTTACAGCATTTTTTCACACATGCCTAAAACTTTTGCACAGTACTGTATATTAAAACTTGAATTAGCTCAAGAGATCCAGCACCAGTTAAACTCTCAGCATGTAGCCAGCATAAAATATGATACGTGAGAAAAGCCATTATAGGCAGGTCAAAATAAAAGCGACAGCCTGAAATCTTGAACGTGTAAATGTGTGTAAGACTCACAGATATTAGCCATGTGAATTGTGTGATCTTTGTTGGTATACCTGCCACTAAACTCAGAAGGCTTCAGCTTGTCCACAACGCAGCTGCCAGACTGCTTTCTCACACTCGTCGTTCTCAACACATCACTCCAGTGCTTAGGTCCTTACTTTGGTTACCACTGAATTGATTTTGAAGTTGCTGTGAACTTATAAGGTCTCTCATGGATTAGGGCCATCCTATCTCCAAGAACGAACTCCTAATGTTCCTAGTCGTTCTTTGAGATTGGAAAATGCTGAACTTTTAATTGTTCCAAAAAGTCGTCCTAAAACAAAGCTTTTTTGCTGTTGTGCTCCTCGGTTGTGGAACTCTGTTCCAATTACCATTAGGCAGGATGAAACACTGGATTCTTTTAAATCTAAATTGAAAACATGTTTTTTTTTTAATTTGCTTTTAAATAATTGGTTATAACTGGAGTGTATTGTATACATAAGCAATTTTATTTAGTTTTTAACTTTGCACAGCACTCTGGGATGCCTTGGCGTGAAGGGCGCTATATAAAAATACATTTTTATTGTATTGTATCTTGATAAACATTTTTTTCCTGGTGTCTAATTGTTAAGTTATGAGCCAACGTTATGAGTCAACGTTAAAGGGCCATATAATGTTTAGCCTCAGACTGTAGAGATGGGTCTTAAGCCAGAATCACAAATGACATGTATATGTTGAATATATATATATATATATATATATATATATATATATATATATATATATATATATATATATATATATATATATATAATGAAAAGGTTATATTTTATATTGGTACAGTAAAAAAAAATCAGCAATTACAGCCCACATGCAGCGGTTCATGTATAAAAACACTACTAAATAGTGCAAGATATCTTACAATGTTGGAACAAACCTTTTCAGTCAAGTGTGTGACCTATCCCAATATCAAGTCAAAAACAAAAAGCAGTATTTGAGAAACATTTCAAACATTTGATTATGCCATAAAAAAAATATAAAATGCCTAAATCGCATGAATAAATAGCAAGGAAGAAAAATACAACCAAGTAACCAAACCAGGAATAAACAACTCCAACCTACTGTACAATTTAGGGCCTTGTACAGGTAAGCAGCCTTACGTTGTTTCTTATTGGTTTTAGAATGAGATTTGGTGCTTCTATCATTTATGAAAAGCATGTGCTATTGAGCTGTTGATTTTACATGCCTTCTGCATTACAATCAAACATTTTACATGCCTTCTGTATTCCAATCAAACGTTCCTGATTGCTCCAGGCACCTGCTGTATAATTGGAACCTTACCAATAACCCTGCTCAGCTTAGATATCTTACTTTCTAAACTTAAATCATTGAGGCAATAATCAGTGCTTCAATAAGGCTGAACAGACCTTCATAATCAGTTGGAAAGGCATTCCGGAAAGTACAACTAGTAATTAGGTGTAATTGCTTTTTTCATCTCTGATTAAAATTACAGGGTCAGATTGAAATCATGTTCTCCTTATGTCTTAGAAAGGAACAATACTAAGCTAAGGTACTGCATACTCATTTTATGATGGCTTAAGACCACAAAGCCCTAATATAGTGAAGTAACGGTAACAGTTCTTTCTCTGCCTTAGCATTAATCCGTGGACTGACAAGGCTTGCTGTCTCCCTAAAGCATATTATCTGTGTCCTTACAGCCAACTGCATGCAAACAGGTTTGCACACTTGTTCAAGATAAATACAATAAAATAACACATATACAATATTTGGAATGAACCTGTTTTTTACATTTCAATACACCCTGGGCACATTTCACAGGGTGTGCTGGGTTAAATGTACAACCTCACAGAGCTACTCAATTTGGCACTGAAGAGGCAAGATTGCCTTCACAGGACTGCCTCAATAGGCACCCTTAGGTATTTTGAGGCAGTAACTTGCTTGAGAAAAATCTAGGTTGTAACAGAGCCATTGGCAAACTCAGACCACAACATGGTCTCATTTGAAGTATTTTTTAAAACCCCAAAAGTAATGACTAAAGCTAAGGTTTACAATTTTAGAAAAGCAAACTATGAAGGTATGAAACAGAGACTAACAGAAGTAGATTGGAGTAAAATAGAGAAAACATCCACAGAAAAAGGATGGCTGTTTTTTAAAAATGTAGTACTAGAGGCGCAAAACAATTACATCCCAAAAGTAGACAAATCTAAATCTAAAACAAAATGGCCAAAATGGTTTAATAGATCAATTAAAAAAAATATTCAGCGAAAAAAGGCACTTTACAGAGCGTTTAAAAGGGACCAAAAACAAAGTACACAGAAAGAGTACTTGGAACTGCAAACACAAGTCAAAAAGGAAGTTAGAAAGGCCAAGAGAGAGATAGAAATCAATATTGCTAAGGGGGCTAAAACCAATTCCAAAATGTTTTCCAATATTATAACAGCAAGAGAACATTCAAAGAGGAGGTTAAATGTCTAAGAGACACAAATGGCAAAATCATAGATGAAGAAAAAAAATAGCAAATATATTAAATGATTACTTTTCACAGGTTTTTACAAAGGAGGACCCGAACAACAGGCCCCACATGTCGACCTGTTCCTATCCAATTTTAAATAACTTTAGCATAACAGAGGCAGACGTGTTAAAGGGACTAGGAGCTCTTAAAATAAACAAATCCCCTGGGCCGAATGAGATCCTCCCAATAGTACTCAAAGAAATGAAAGAAGTTATTTACAAACCGCGAACCAAGATCATGTAACAGTCTCTGGAGACAGGGGTTGTACCGACAGACTGGAAAATAGCAAACGTAATACCGATCCACAAAAAGGGAGACAAAACCGAACCAGGTAACTACAGACCAATAAGCCTGACTTCTATTATATGTAAACTTATGGAAACTATAATAAGATCCAAAATGGAAAATTACCTATATGGTAACAATATCCTGGGAGACAGTCAGCATGGTTTTAGGAAAGGGAGATCATGTCTAACTAACCTACTTGACTTTTTTGAGGATGCAACATTGAAAATGGATAATTGCAAAGCATACGACATGGTTTATTTAGATTTCCAGAAAGCTTTTGACAAAGTCCCGCATAAAAGATAAATTCTCAAACTGAACGCAGTAGGGATTCAAGGAAATGCATGCACATGGATTAGGGAGTGGTTAACATGTAGAAAACAGAAAGTACTGATTGGAGGAGAAACCTCAAAATGGAACGAGGTAACCAGTGGTGTACCACAGGGATCAGTATTAAGTCCTTTGCTATTCCTAATCTACATTAATGATTTACATTCTGGTATAGTAAGCAAACTCATTAAATTTGCAGATGACACAAAAATAGGAGGAGTGGCAAACACTGTTGCAGCAACAAAGGTCATTCAAAATGATCTAGACAGCATTCAGAACTGGGCAGACACATGGCAAATGGAATTTAATAGAGAAAAGTGTAAAGTATTGCATGCAGGCAATAAAAATGTGCATTATAAATATCATATGGGAGATACTGAAATTGAAGAAGGGAACTATGAAAAAGCTAGGAATTTATGTTGACTCAGAAATGTCTTCCTCCAGACAATGTGGGGAAGCTATAAAAAAGACCAACAAGATGCTCGGATATATTGTGAGGAGTGTTGAATTTAAATCAAGGGAAGTAATGTTAAAACTTTACAATGCATTAGTAAGACCTCACCTAGAATATTGTGTTCAGTTCTGGTCACCTCGTTACAAAAAGGATATTGCTGCCCTAGAAAGAGTGCAAAGAAGAGCAACCAGAATTATCCCGGGTTTAAAAGGCATGTCATATGCAGACAGGCTAAAAGAATTGAATCTATTCAGTCTTTAACAAAGAAGACTACGCGGCGATCTGATTCAAACATTCAAAATCCTAAAAGGTAGAGACAATGTCGAGCCAGGGGACTTCTTTGACCTGAAAAAAGAAACAAGGACCAGGGGTCACAAATGGAGATGAGATAAAGGGGCATTCAGAGCAGAAAATAGGAGGCACTTTTTTACACAGAGAATTGTGAGGGTCTGGAACCAACTCCCCAGTAATGTTGTTGAAGCTGACACCCTGGGATCCTTCAAGAAGCTGCTTGATGAGATTCTGGGATCGATAAGCTACTAACAACCAAAAGAGCAAGATGGGCTGAATGGCCTCCTCTCGTTTGTAAACTTTCTTATGCTCTTCTTCTTATGTTTTAAACAGAGATCAGAGATTCGGCTGTGGAATAGATCAATGTTTAAAAATGTAAAATTCCATAATAATACACTGTAACATAAAATATAATGCAGACAATTTCTGTAAATTAGTCAATTTGCAGTATTTTTTTATTGTAAATGTATAGGCATTTACTGCAAAAATAGAATGCGTTATGGTTACACTAATGCATTTTTCTGTAATTTTTTTTTATTTCATTTTTTTTAGCACCGGTTCAAAATGTTAAGGTGCAGAGTAATTGTTTTTCCAATACTGAAGTTCTACTAATCAGCTAGAAAGAAAATGTTTTCTTGGGGGGACTAAGGGTTTTAGAAATACAGCAGGGCAGAGTCAGCAAAAGTCAATAGACTGCATACAAATAAAAGCAATTAAAAGGGTAACAGAAAGGGATGGAGCCCCTTGGGACTTGTGAGTTCACTTCTGAAGAACGGTGATCAATTGCAACAAATTGGTAGAAATGATAGAGTTTTTATGGAAGCCATACAACATGGGTGGACAGAATATCTGATATTATATTGTGGTCAACAAGGTCAAAAGCTCATTTAATTTCCTGGAGGATAAGCAGTGTCAAAGCTCCTTTGTCACTGCTGACAAGCATATCATTAGTGCCCTTTGCAAGGCTGTCTCAACAGACTGTGCTTGTCTATTACTCACTGTTACTTGTCAAAGACAGATCTGCTAGTTTTATGTTAAAATTCAAAAGGTCCTTGGGTCTATTTGAATGATTCAGACACTGGCATATCTTAACGTATACCACCCTCAGATGTGCTGTTACTTGGCGTTAACTCATTTCATTTCTAATTTTACTGTATTTCAGAAAGTTAATCACAGGGTCACACCTCTTGTGGAAAACAGTAGCCGGAATAATAAAGAGATACACCTGTTGCACATATTGAGATCAGTAGTTCCATTGAAGTAGCTGTTCTGATAATTATGTAGCCCTTATCAACTCAACTACATAACGAGGAAAGTTTCCAGCGCTTAATGAGAACATTTCCATCTAGAATTTGGATTCGAAATCATTGAACAAGGTTAAAAAAAAAAAACCTAGAGACTATTTCAGATCATATAGAGATAACTGTCAATGGAATACTGCAGGACCAGATCATGGGGGGTAATATTTGGGTAAAAACAGTAAGAAAATGGCATGGGAAGGTGTTGGAGAAAGGAAATCAAGTTAGACTGATACCCAAGTGGGATGTCATTTATAAGCTGTGCTATTGTAAAATCCTTAACCACAATTCTTATTACTGGAAAAGTTGCATTTAGAAGCATCATTGTTAAATACATTCGATTGGAAGCTTTGTGTTTACAGGAAGATGAAGCATGAGGCACATATTGTCCTCATCTGTTGACCTCTGCTCCTAATTTAGATAAACAAGCAGACTGTGTGTGGTTGGGAATTTGACAATGGGGTGAGATGGTTAACTTAATAAACTTAAAGATACCATCTTTTTTTATTTTCAGCAGTAGGTCCTGTAAACACCTACTATGTAAAATGACACCCGAGAAAACACTCCTGTAAAGAGCTTATACACAAGGCTTTGTGTTGAGCAGTGTGCTTGACAGTGTGGAGCAGTGCAGGTATATCCTGATCCACTTTGGGAAAGGCAATGATCAGAACTCACAACTGTCTAGCATAAATGTGGCAGCGTGGTTCAAAACCCTTGTCTGCCAAAACGGCTGAAATGGAAAACAACATCTGCCATGGAGATTTGTGGCCGCAAGGCAGTTAACAGAACACCCTTTACTTGTCATATGAAGCTGAGAACCAACGAAAGCAACCAGACCCATTATTTTCTCCCAGGACCTAACAAAAACCCAGCATCTGGATGAATGGTCTTACAGTAACACACACAAATGTGTCTTGAAATAAATAGATACGTATAGAACAGTTCTAAAGCACCCCTCTATTTACAATGTATTACATTATTATTTTTTGTTTGTGAGGCAATATAATCTATATAAGCAAAGAAAAGGTTAAACGGCTCTAATTTACAGCGCGTGCTCATTGCTTCAATTTGAAGAGAACGTTCACGCCTCAATAACACGGTCATGACCTGCAGGTGGCAGCAAATCTCCTTCCAGCTTGGAGCTGTCGGTGGTGCTGAAATTCTCACAGGGAATAAGCATCAAGCAAATATATGAAATGTAATCCATATATGCCTATAGTCTCTTTAACACATTACAGTACACCCTCGCTATAACGAACCTGTTGATGTCCTTATATGGAGGGGTTCGTTATAGCAAAAGGACACTCAAAATGAACGAAAAACTGTTGGAGTAAGTTAATGAGATGAGATTGTGAATACAAGTAGAATAAATGTACCTCTTCGTCTCATGTATGCAGTATTCTGCCTTTGCTTGATCCTATTCATTAAAGAATTAGAACGCAGTATAAAAAGCAAAAATCCCGAATTGAAGCGGAATTTATATTCAAAATCAATCTGACATGAATCGTTTCAAAGTGCACCAAATCGTAATCCAACGTTCAAGATTGCTTTGCCAAGTGGTTGCTGAACAAGCCAGAAAAATGTTTTTTGACAACCTATATTCACGACAGAGATATGCCTATGGTACTCCTTTTTTTCAAACTACCAATATAGCGTCCCGCTTTGTTGCAGCATAAAATGATTTTCGTTTGGGATGCATAGTTACACAACGCGCGCGTTTTAGTAAACATAAGAGTTGAATTAACTGTGTCATCCCGTGCTTACAGACTGGGATCGACAGTGTGTGTTTATATTATTATTATACGTGTCTTCCCTTTCCCGGTTGATCTGTTCTTTATCTGACCATCTCCAATATTTCAGTATCTCACGATCTGGTGCCAAGCTGATTTCTTGGTTTGTCTAATTCACTTAATTCTGTATTTCTATAATAAAAACAGAAAAAGAAAGAAAAGTATCAGAAACTTAAAATATTCGTTCGAGGTTTGTTTATTGAATAATCAATAAATATGCAATAAAACTATACAGTTGTTACGCTTCAATAAGTTCTAATGTGCAGGACGAAAATTCCATAACAGCAAATGGAAAGAATTACATTATGTCCTTGAATAATAATAATAATAATAATAATAATAATAATAATAATAATAATAATAATAATAATAATAATAATAATAAAATGCTAGTAGAATATGATTTGCGTTAAAAAGGCAGCGCAATGCAGGATTACTGCCAGCTGCGTCTGTTATATTGATAGAGGGGGAGGGGGGCACCTTTGAAACACTCAAATGCTGGATCGAAAACTCAAAGACTTACAGCCATTGTAAAGTTAAAGAGAGAGAGAGAGAGAGAGAGAGAGAGAGAGAGAGAGAGAGAGAGAGAGAGAGAGAGAGAGAGAGAGAGAGAGAGAGAATGAGAATTCAGAATGGAAGGACTCACTGTTACGACCTCTTAGCCATCTGACGTATCTTCCACAGCTGGTATATATGAATTGGATTTGTCCAGTCGTCAATGATTCATACAACTAGTAAACTGAAGCGTCTTCTTGCCGTGTCTACAGATCATCATGATTCTTTTATATAATGGACTGGTCATGGAGACAATCGCTACCATAAAGGACTGAGTTTCCTACGTCTGCCGAAAGCTGATGTTTTGCTAGAAATGGAAAATACCAACAACACTACGTATTTAGACAGCTCTTACCAGAAGGAAAATAAAACAGCATTTCAAGACGTAGCACTAAGTTACCAGATCATAACTTCTCTGTTCCTGGGAGCCCTTATTCTCTTTGCCATATTTGGGAATGCATGTGTGGTCGCAGCTATAGCTTTAGAAAGATCTCTTCAAAATGTAGCAAACTATTTAATAGGATCGCTGGCTGTAACGGATTTGATGGTGTCGGTGCTGGTGCTCCCCATGGCAGCTCTCTACCAAGTCTTGAACAAGTGGACTCTTGGACAGGTAACTTGTGACATTTTTATTGCTTTAGATGTGTTATGCTGTACATCGTCTATCCTTCACTTATGCGCAATTGCTTTGGATAGGTACTGGGCTATCACAGATGCTATAGATTATGTAAACAAAAGGACTCCGAGGCGAGCAGCTATTTTAATTAGCCTAACCTGGCTGATAGGTTTTTTAATCTCTATCCCACCAATGTTAGGCTGGAGAACTCCTGAAGACAGGGCAGATCCGGATGCCTGCACAATAAGTCAAGATCATGGCTATACCATTTATTCCACCTTCGGAGCTTTTTACATCCCTTTGATTCTAATGTTGGTTCTTTATGGGAGAATATTTAAAGCAGCCAGGTTCCGAATTCGTAAAACCGTCAAAAAAACCGAAAAGAAGAAAGTAGCAGAAAGATGCCTAACGGTCTCACCGGCTATCTTACCCAAGAAAAGCAATGGTGAGACCAGCAAAAACTGGAAGCGAAGTGTGGAGCCAAAACCCAATTATTGCGTTAATGGGGCGGTGAGGCATGGGGAGGAAGGCGCAGCACTGGAGATCATCGAAGTTCACCACAGCAACTCAAAAAACCATCTGCCTCTTCCAAATACCTCGACTGTAGCCTGCTTCGAGAACAGAAACGAAAAGAACACAGAAGCCAAAAGAAAGGTGGCTTTAGCCAGAGAGCGCAAAACCGTCAAGACCCTGGGCATTATTATGGGGACCTTTATTCTCTGTTGGCTGCCATTCTTCATTGTGGCCCTGGTGTTACCGTTTTGCGGTGAAAGTTGCTACATGCCAGACTGGCTTGCCGCACTGATTAACTGGCTTGGTTACTCAAATTCACTTTTAAACCCCATCATCTACGCCTATTTCAACAAAGATTTCCAAAGCGCTTTCAAGAAAATTATTAAGTGCAAGTTTTGCAGACAGTGAAACATCTGTGTCATAGTTGCTTTCAGACAAGGAATGGAAAACGCTTTGCCTTCAGACTTAATAAAGTGACACTACTCTCTCGGTAGTTTCATTTTCATATGTGGTTAATTGTTTTTAAATGATACCATTATTTTAACACGAATAGACGATAATGAACGTGTCACAGTGCTATGAGTGTATAACATGCATACTACAAAACAATGGGTTGGACCAGTTGCTTTAGAAACCCAAAGCATGGACATCAACATAGAAAACTGCTTCTGTGTACTTTGTCCACGGTATCTACATTATTTTAACTCCATGCAGGGTGTATCATTTTGTGTGCTGAATTCTAAAATGTAATAACATTGGTGGGTCTGGGAGTTTGCCAAATTTACGCTGTTTTCTTCAATTACCCACTTCGATTCTTAAGTAGTATTGACGAAATAAACCATCTAGTGACTAAATCCCTGTTTCTGTCTACTTTTTTTGGAAATAACGGCGTGCCATACATATATTTAGAACTGTATTGGTTATGCAAACACATGCATCTAAACGTCAAACAACCTTAGACGTGTATATATCTGCATATCAATCAACCCCAAAAAAAAGAGCTGTTGTTTGTGTGGTGAAATCCATGGCAAAGGTACGGTTTAAAACACAAATGCAGACACGACACAACTGCTTGCTCTCAGGAATTATAATCCACAATATAATGTATATGAAATCCCTTTTTACCTTGCGTAAATAAAACCCATAAAAATATTATTATTATTTGTTTTATTATTGTAATGTAGTGTGTATAATGAAATACCTTGCAGATAATATTTTCGCATATCCTTTGTCTGGTAATACATTCGATGCTTCTAGAGGTTACTAAAAAATGGTCTGGTTTGTCGCATACATCTATCTGCTTTGCTTTCTTTTGCCTTGCACAGTACATTTCAAACGCATTAAAACGCATGGTAATGTATGCTATACATTTCAAATAGAAAGGCACTTAGCGCGGTTCAGCGCAGGAGCACATCAGCTCATTAAAAAGGCAGAACAGTGTGGGAGGCACTAAGGAGAAATCTTTAGAAATTATATAAGAAATTTTAATTATACAAAAACCTTTCGAAATTAAAATGTATTCCTGAACCTAAATAAAAATAATATGATGGATGGAAGTTTTTTTCGTTCTTTTTTTCTTAACAAATCGTAACATATTACTCAATTAGCAGGAGTTTGCTATTGAATAACAAATGGGAAAATCTCAATGAAGCCCACCAACATCAATACAATACTTCTTAGTATATAGAGCATAGGCATGTAACAATACAGATTTAGTCAACTCTTTATGCACTGATGAAACAAACAAATTACTTTCATTAAAAAACTAATGCCTCGGTGAGCCTAGGTTTTCTTCTTACAAACAAACGGGTTTTCGATTGTGACATGCATGTACAGAATAAGATTGAACAGTCTATCATTTTGCTATCTTAATGTATTGTTATTATAGTTATACATATTAACTTACATAACTTTCAATATATATATATATATATATATATATATATATATATATATATATATATATATATATATATATATATATATATATATATATATATATATATATATATATCACAAAGTAAATGATCAATACAACCTTTAGTAAAGAAAGAAATGGCACACGCTTATTATCTTTATTACATTTTGTAAGTCCTCCTTGGGATTTACCAGACGACTTGTCCTCCAGGTGACCTGTCATGGCACATACAAGCTTTTTGCACAAGTCTGAGGGACAGTTTCAACTTTTTACTCTCCTCATTAGCTACAGTAGATCCAGCAATGCTTCATAAGACTCAGAACTGGAGATGGACCAAGAACTTTGATATTTGAACCACCCTAGTATTAAAATTGCTTATCAAAATCCACATTTGTGTCATGCTACCCAGGGGAATAATGTTGAAATGAATAGAGGGAGTCAATACTTATAGCCTCCACTGTGTATACAGAGATAACTATTTTCCCATATGCTTTGACTACACATTGTCTCAAAGCCATTTACTCCTGATTTTCATTGGCATAATGTTTGGAAGGAAAAAAAACCTAAATATTATTTTAATAAAACAAATTACAAACTATTTAAGTCTAAAGTACTTATGACCTCCTAAATTAAACATCTGAGTAGTTTATTTCTGGTTTGAAACCTTCATTGGTTCTTTTTTCCTTTCTGAAAAAAAGTGCAAAAGATGAGTTTGAGTAAATAGCTTTTAGAATCTTGCCCATTGACTTTTAGCAGCTTAAAGAGGCTGATAGAAACTGCTTGCACATTAGCAAACATTGCAAATCAAAACAGGCTTTTACTGTAGAGTACAAGGAAATACACCTTTCTAGATGTGATTCACAAAATCCATTCTAATTTCCGTTACATCAGAGGAATCTTGCCTGAAGAATGATAGAAGGCACTTTTGGATTCTATTTATCAGTCATTCATGCAGTTAGACAATTCTTGATCCTAACATATAAACCCATTCAAGTTTATTTATTTTTGTCGCTGTATTATTTAGCAGCAATTGTAAAAGAATCAAAATCTGAGGGCGCATGGAGATGTTTGTCCTGGTGTATGTATGTATGTCACACTTACTGCCATTTACATACATTAGGAGAATTGCTTATCCAGTTGTAAAGAAACTTGCCATGGATCTTTAGAAGATATTCATAGCATCAGAATCTAGGGATACACAGAGTCCCCTGTGTGTATGAACATACATACTGCAGGCATAGTTGTGTATTTACAATGGGGATATGTACGTTAGTGACATAAATGTTATAGTTACATATGTTCATCAAATGCATCCAAATACATCTCTCTCTTCATTGCCAGCTTACCATTCTTTGTCTCACCAATATATGCAGGAGTATGGGCAGAATTTTCCACATCAGAATAGTGTCACCAGTCAACCCACAGCCAAGCAATCTGCAAGACTGGAGGATTGACTGTGATCAAATTGACATACCTTGGTGAGGTTGAGTAGTTCATACTGTATATATTTTACAGAGAGAAATATGGACCCAAGTTTCTAATTCATGCACTGATAGCTAATGTAGTTATGACCAAGAGCAGTGCTTTCTGTACCGGCAGCCAGCCGTTTGCTCTAGTGTACTGACATACATCCATTATTATTTATTTCTTAGCAGACACCCTTATCCAGGGTGACTTATAATTGTTACAACATATCACATTATTTTTTTTACATACAATTAACCATTTATACAGTTGGGCTTTTTACTGGAGCAATCTAGGCAAAGTACCTTGCTCAAGGGTACAGCACCAGTGTCCCCCACCTGGGATTGAACCCACGACCCTCCGGTCAAGAGTCCAGAGCCCTAACCACTACTCCATACTGCTGCCCTAGGCAAAGACAGACCTGCTGGAATCAACACAGCAGCCTTTTTATTCTGATGAACACATCAGAATTTTTCTTTTATCTAGGATTTAAAAAAAAACAACTTGTGTATTTCCAAATATTGGCCGGAAATAATTAATACCAAACCCAGCCAGCATAATACACTAGTTTGACCCACTTTTCATTAAGTAATGTTAACATCCCACTCTGGCTATTTATGCTGTGTTTTCCCTTATACCTCTAGTTACTCAATTTGGTAATCAGCCTGCATGCTGCCCCTATAGTTCAGCTCAAGACTGTGTGACAGGCACTGTGTAATTATGCACTGAGATTATGAAACTCTTTGCCTAAAGATATTTGTGAGTCAATCTTGCTCTGTTACAACAGAGCTGCAACTCTAGTAGTTTGACCTTGTCTTTCTCCTAGTTGCTTGATCACATTCAGTGGCTTCAACAAAGATGAGGTTATTATTATCGCATGGCTTCTGCTGCATGTGGAACCTATTCTCCCAATGTCTTATTTGTCAAGAATGGAAAATAAGATTTCTATAAATAACTTCATCTATCGTATGGGTGACCAGCAGACAGTATATAAAATACAGCTTTTTTTATTAAATGCCAAACCAGTGTAAGGTTTATTTAAGTAACAGAAAGCAAATATGTGGTAATTAATGGCTGTCAGTCACAAATGCTAGCATGGCCTAGTTGTATCTCAGATTTGAATATAGTGTTTTTTACTCTTTCTTTGTTTGTTAATGATCTCCCTAAGATATTTAAGAATATGGTTGCTCATTTATATACAGACTAACAGTGCTACAATGGAGTGGTAGAGATGAGTAAAAGGTTAATACAGATCTTAAAAAGTTACATTAATGATGTGCTGATAATAAGCTAGTGTTAAATAAGAGTAAAACACATATGTAGCTTTTTGGCCCAAAAGATAAGACTGATACTCCTGATGATGCATTTGTAATATGCATCTGTACATCAGATGGCTCCCTTCGTTAGGCTGTTAACTGCTTTAACCATGAGAGTTTGGAATAACGCTGGGTTGATTTATGTTGGTCAAGAAGGTCAATTTTAAATAGATTTTATAGGTCAAAATCCTGTTTTACTTTCCAAATTAGAAAGAAGCTAGCAACTTATCTATTGGTGCCTGTTCTATAATACGGAGATATTATTTACAAAAATATGTCAAAAACGCAGATTTGTAAACTGGATGTAGTTTACAATAGTCATGTTTGTTGCTCTGCAGCTGACAAAACCGATGTCAACAGAAGTGTATTAAAAAGTGCACCTTAAAGTTGGATAGATAACTCAAATTAATAACCATTTTGAATGCAACTTTTTAAGGGAAAGTGGAAAATCCAGGCAAATCTATCTCAAGGTTCCCAGGGTTACAGCATAAGTTGGTTAAAAGGCACATTATGATTGGAATAAACTTCCAGAACAACTGAGAAATGCACCTGATTGTATGTGCAATAATTGCATGTGTAATAATGCCTGCAGGACCCCCTTGCAACAAATCCTCAAAGGCAAACATTTTTAAATAGAAATACATAGAGATGAGTGTCATGACATTTAATATTGAATACATGCATTTAGTACAACATATTATGATCGGGTAAAGAACAAAGGTGAACCAGGTGTTCTGAAGCACACAGGGGTTAAGAGTCTCCTAGTGCTGGCCTGGAATAAGCATATCACTGCAGCCAGCATGATCATTCTACCTACAGACCTCCTGCTACAGTACAGTTGTGATTCATTCAGAGACCAAAGCATCAGTACTACAAAACCTCAACAGTAGAATGGTCAGGGATGACAACGGTACTCTAAATGATAACCATGGTAAACACGCACTGCAATAAGGCATTTTTCCCAAGTTTTTCCAAATGCTTTTGCTATAAATTTATCACAGTTTACCAAAATTGCGTCTTTAAATAATAGAAATACTGTATCATATTCCCATGAAATCAGTTAGACTCAATTTGTGTTTCATTCATCAAGACAAAGTAACAGTAGTTTACATAGCAAATGTGTACACATGTGTTCAGTAAATCAATTTAAAAGTAATCTAAAAGCCAATAACAAGGTCTACACGTCTAAATGTCTCACTCAATTAAAAAATGCATTGATATCCTTATTGTTTACACTGAAAACAAGTATCGACATCCTGGGGTCTATTCAATTGATCTACAGGGTGACGGATCTAAAAATTGTGTTACTGTTTCATTGCTTGAAGTGCCTCATGTGGACTGTTAGATCTTTGATTTTCATGTGCAATTTATTGTGACAAGCACCAAATCACAAACACCACAATGTCATTCTGCAATGTGATCCACTGTTGTGTATATCCATAGAGTAGATACCCCACGAGTGAGAACTGGGGTCAGTGTTTAGAATATGCACAGATTGAAATGAATACTGTTCTATTCTAATACAGATTGGTACACTCACGTAGCATTGAAACCACACTCTGCAAGTTCTTTCCAATCTGGACAGCTTGCTCAATCTGTTGCACAAGCGCTCTATTGAGATCATTTTAATTAGTCCCTGTGGTGGTCCGCATAGAGGGATTCCACTGGAATTACAATATTTGGCCCTGTATCTATTCCTGCATGCCATATCATCACAAAACATGGCAGTTTAATCAGTGTAATTATACTTTGTTTTATAACATGCCAGTTTGCTTCAACACATCTGCCAGAAACAGATCGTATCCATGCCTAACCTTTTTCCTAGCCTAAGCTCCATCATCCATCAAAGACCTCTATAACATTCCAGCTGAGCTGAGCTGAGCTGATTTCTCCCCACCTGTTATAAGGTAAGTTGATTGCACTTTTTTGGGTAGGCGATCAGGTCCCTTTTTAAATGTGTATTTTAAATGTCTTTTCTTGTAGGGTCAGTTCAGACGTTGCTGTGTGATTTGTTGTATCCTGGACTCCCTGATGTAACCTGTCTTTTTAATTGATTGCATACGCTTTTAACGTGTTGGCTGCTTTAATGTTGGCTGTGCTGACAAATGTGTTTTATATTTTTAGAACAAGGACGTCGGCCAGACACACTCTTCTTTATGCTTTTCTTAGTGTTTTTTATACAGGTTTTAGTACAGTATTGTTCCTTCTGCATAGTATTTTTTATATTTTGTCATTAAAGGTTTAGTATTTACTTGTTTTTAACAGAACTACTTTGTGCTTCTTGTCACGGTGCACAGGTTTGTTCTAGCATGTTTATTTTTGATGTGTTGGAGTCCTTTTAGCTGGCCTATTAATACATGATAACTTGTTATAAGAGCGACGTAACCTCTGCGTTCGTTACTATTCTATCCATTCCTTCTGCATTAAGCAAGCCGGGCTGTCGTCTCTGTGGAAGGGTTTGGGAAGGTGGTTTATGCATGTTTTGATTTGTTTTTTTACTGAGCACTTTTATAGATTGATTTATTAGTATTTTATTTGTTGTTTTTATTTAAGCACTAATTATTTCAGTGTATTTGCTTGGTCTGGGCTGACCTGATGGACTGGACGGGTGTGTTTAAGGTGTCTATGTGCCCTGGGTGTTCACTTCCTCGGTGCTCCAGCCCTGACATGTTTGTGTTTTCTTTTTAGGTGCTGCTGTTTTAAAGGACTCCAAACTACTGTTTTATTCTTTCTTTGTCCACTGCCTCCAGCCACCACTGTTGGTCACTTTAGCTTATCTGTGTCATTCTTTGTGTGTGACAATAAAATATCCTGTTCAGAGGGAGCACTAAATGACCTTTTTGACTTTTCATTCAATTGAAAACTTGTGCAGGGGGGGACATGCAGTTTTTTTAATGGAGGTCCCAGTGCTCTTAATATTCGAGTCGCATAGTCATAAGTTATTGGGGTGCGCACCCCCTCACCACCACATGTGTAACTTACCTATCCACACTGCAGTACTGTTGTCATCTTTTTGATTGGGTTGAAAGCTACTGATAAGTCCTTTTCACTTTAAACTTTATTCTTTGTGTAGTAAAGTTTAACCTCAACAAAGTATAAACCTTAGAACTCTTGGGTTATACATTTTATTTGAAGGCACTTTTTAAATGTTACTGTAATAATGTTTAGCACAGTGACTAAAACAATAAATAAATAGTATCCCTTGAAATAAAATGTCTGGATTTAATTTAGAAGCCAAAAAAATGCGTTTAGATTCTTTTTTTTTTAAATAATGTCAGTAGTTACAAATTTAATTGAATGATTTTCAATTTAATTCTGTGACAGGCATTTTGAATGTCCCTTTGACATTAACTGCCTTAATGGCTTAGATTTCAAATGAACCATTTCTTACTATATCACCTAAACTGCCTATGACCATGAACTGCACTGACAGTGTCTTAAATAGGTTCAAATACAATTAAAACTAGAACTGAAGTTTCTGGAGAAACTTCATCTGCGTTGTAAAATGTGACCGGTCAAGGTCATTGGATTGGCACACTTGGTTTCCTATACAGGTTCTATAGTAAACATCACTCTATATACAGTGTGTAAGGAGCTATATACTGTCAAAACTGTGAATTGTCCAGTTTGACCATGAACAACAGATTATAGCCATTACAGTTTTTGGGGGTCACACCCTGTGACCCCCAAATTCGTATTTCACTTATTCATTATATAGAGTCAGTTGAGAGTTACCAGCAACCACAAACAGTTCTATGTGACATTGTTCCCGAGTTATAGCCATTACAGTTTTTGGGGATCTCACCCTGTGACCCCCAAATCCGTATTTCACTTATTCATTATATAGTGTCAGTTGACAGCTACCAGCAACCACAAACAGAACAGTTGTAAGTGACATGGTTCCAGAGTTATAGCCATTACAATTTTCGGGGGTCTAAGCCTGAGACCCCAAATCTGTAAATCTGATTGGTAATAAAAATAACAGCATAAATATACAGATATTGTGCAACAGCTGTGCCTAATATCGAGTTGAAAGCTGTAGAGGAGATGCGTTGAGAAAAACGTGTCAGAAACGAGAATAAGAATAATCATAAAGAAACCGAGAGAAAACAACCTCTGTGGTTTATAACACAGACCACAAGAGTTATACTAGGATTTAACAGCCCTGCAGGATGCACGGGCAGTAGGCCTGTGTATATTTGTATACTGAGGTTTCTATTTGATTTTGCGGTGGTGAGGTTTTGTTTGTGTATCTGGTTTTTCAGGTTATCGGGTACCCAACCACCTGAGGCATGATGTTATCCCAGCACAACACATTCCCTGTCATGCATTATTCCTTTATTAACCGAGAGGAAATTATGATATCAACTGACATGAGGTGTACTTTTATAGTGCTAGCACGTACCAAAAATGGAAAGGGTCTTATTGCTATAGCCTACCTTGACAACTGCTGCAGCAAATCATAAGCCATACACAAAAATGTACAGCTATATTTAATGTCATATTTTAATTAGGAAAATAAGTAATACTGCAAGGGTCATTCTGGCTGCAATATGGGCTCTTTTTAAGACTTTAAACTCTGACTTTAAACTCTGAGGTAAATCTAGAGGAAATGTTCAGGCAAATGCGTTCATCTATTACGCTAATGGAGGTTAATCAATATTAGTGCATTTTGCTTTGCTGTAATACATTAGCCGGAACACTGATGTGCTTAACTTCTTAAAGTTTTTCTCTGGAGAACAACTGCATAGTGTCCACTGTAGTATATTGTTGTATGAGAAAGCACATGGGAAAGATGAAATCCTTTAAACCTCTAGGATACACACAAAACAAATATAGGAGAAACCTGTTTCCAAAATGAGAAAATCAGCCTTCTAGTTTTGTACACCCATGGCAGTACAGCAGCTTTTCTCTTTTTAATTAATAACTGCATTGCGGTAGCTCAGCAAACAGAAGAGCGTATGCCTTAGAGCTTTTCAACTTTTAATACAGCAATTGAAAACGGTCAGCAGTATTTGTCCATAGAAGAAAAAATAAATAAACAATATTTAAATTTATACCTTTTTATTGGAGTTGAAAATACAAGCTTTCAACAACGCCTGCCTGTAGGTCTATTCATCAGGTAAAGGTGGAATGGGCAGTAATCAATCAACCAATCACATTTATTTTGTATAGCACCTTTCATGCCAAGGATTCCCAAAGCGATTCACAATACAAATAAATATGCTATACAATGATATAATATAATTGACAATAAAATATGGAAAAACATCAAAACAAAGGGGGGTAATAAAATTAAAAAATATATAAAATACCAAATTCTAAAACAGGCCATCCCAATCTACAAAGAAGCCTCTGCTTAAAGATGTGTTTTAAGCTTTGATTTAAATGCATTTATTGAGTCGTTTTATCATTGTAGTCACCAGAAGCCCAGCATCAGCACATCTCAACTGGCATCCAGGGTCATAAGCTAAAAGCATATCATTAATGTAATCACCGCCATTTCCAGCCTTAAATGTCATTAATAAAATTTTAAAAATAACTCTGTACTTCACCGGAAACCAATGCAAGCAGGCAAGAACAGGTTTAATATGTTCAAATCTTGTTGTACCTGTCAGAATTCGTGCAGCTGTATTCTGAACCTGCTGTAAGCGATTGATTAGCTTACAAGGTAGATCAGTCAATAGGGCGTTACAGTAGACAAGACTGGATGAAACAGACGCATGAATTAAAATTTCTACATCAGATTCTGCAAGATACAAAATGGACTTGAGCACAACTCCTCCTATGGTACTCTAATGCAAGTCGTCTGATAGCATCCGACATAATCTGATTGCAGAACCGTTTTGCAGCCAAAACAGTTGCTTCAATTCCATATCATTCAATTCCATTTAACAAACAAGGTCTGATTTCAGGATGATCGTCGCCAAGTTAATGTATTAATGCAGCAAGGAATCTGAATTTTAGCAGTGAGTAAATAAGGGTATGTACATATATTGAGGGCCAGTCAATGCTTTAGTTTAGACTCTTTAAATAAAGATTTGATTCTTTTTTGTTTCTTTGCACATGTAAAATAGCTTCAATGAGTCAAAAAAAGAAGCTAACAAAATAAAAATAACATATACTCTAAGAATCATGGGCTGTGCTGTTGAAAATGTAATTAAAATACCAAGATACAAAAAACATATATATATATATATATATATATATATATATATATATATATATATATATATATATATATGTGTGTGTGTGTTGTGGTCAAAGTCCAAAAATTGGCCAATGCTGTCATTGGCCGTTGCTCTTGGGCTCTGACAACAGTGTCCGGTCAAGGACGTCAATAGTTGCTAATTTTGGGCGATGTTGTTTTCTTAACATAAATGTAGAGTACTTCAGACATTAGCCGGCCATTGTCAACAATTCCCAGTGAAACTTTGGCCATTGTCAACAATTCCCAGTAAAACTTGGTGTGTGTAACTATGCCAATTCATTCTTCCAAAGCCATTGTCACACGAAAAATGGTCCCCCATGGAAATCGGTACCCCCGGACTAATTTTCATAGATTGTCCTATGAAAAATGGTCCCCCGGACTTTTTTTTCAAACATTACAATGAACAATGTAACTTGCAAGAATTATTATTTTTTTTTCAAACTGTGTAAGCAACACAACACAAAATCAAATAGGGCACTTGATGCATTTTGTACAAAATCATGCTGCAAAAGAAGCCTTGTTGTAGCAAAATGTAAACTAATAATAATAATAATAATAATAATAATAATAATAATAATAATAATAATAATAATAATAATAATAATAATAATAATGATATTGCTTATATCCCTTCAAAGCAAAATAAATGTGTGTTTTGCTAAACAAACAAGAAGGAAAGTGACAATGCATAGCATTTATTTTGAGAAATAATGTATCAATAAAGCATAGAAACAGGGGGGACCATTTTCCAGGGGGGACCGTGACACTGTGATCAGCAAGAATATTATAGCTGAATCCTCCTTCTCGATTTGGATTACCTGAGACCAAGATGTTTTTTTTTTATTGCATTGTTTTTCCCCCCAGTTATTTTTGGGATTAAAAACATATTTTGGGGACACTGGATATTTAAACAATGACTGCATGCAGTATTTTGATTTTCAGGACTTTATTTATTTATTTTTCAGTCTGCTAGTAACCTGTTTGTTATTACTGTTTTACTGGCTTTACTTTTCTCTTTCTTTTCATTCCCAGCATTTGCAAACATAAATAAATAGTCTTTTGAGTTTGATAGATGTTCCCGTTTCATTATTTAGCAGACGCCTTTCCCAAAGCGACTTACAGAGACTAGGGTGTGTGAACTATGCATCAGCTGCAGAGTCACTTACAACTACGTCTCACCCGAAAGACGGAGCACAAGGAGGTTAAGTGACTTGCACAGGGTCACACAATGAGTCAGTGGCTGAGGTGGGATTTGAATCGGGGACCTCCTGGTTACAAGCCCTTTTCTTTAAACACGGGATCACACAGCCTTCTTGTTTCATTGTCGTTATTAGCAGTTCTTCTCATTTCAGTGAGGTGTATATATTGTATCTTATTGGTCTCATTTAGAAATAATAATTGAGAATGTATTTGATTTATAGAGCTGTTTGTTATAAACTAATGTCTCTAGTTTCTAAAATGGCATCTGATTTGTTGTTAATTTTAAATCTGTATAGTTGGTTATCTTAAATATTGAATAGATGTTGTTGATTAAAGCAATGAAGTATTCTAAAATCTACATTTTTTTATTATTATATACAGTATATATTTTTTTTTTACCTCTAGTATATTTTAGTAGTTGTATTTATGATTGTTTCAACATTGACCACCTGCTACTGGGCAATGTCGTCATTGCCCAGCCAATGTTATTTAGATCTTTATGGGTCACTGACATCATTGGCCGACTTCGGACTTTGGCTGTATATATATACATATTCTCTCCTAATGGGTTCCTGACACACCATGTTCATTGATTTGTTCAAGGTAGTGTTTAAGCCACCTGTTTATGTGTAATCACCCAAATTTAGTGCATTATTAAAACTAGATGTAACAGAACTTTTCTGATGTAACAGAAATAGGAAATCCTCTGACTGGACCACTGAGCAGATACCTACCTGGATATTTACATTCCCAACTAGATTTGTATTTGTAGCTGCTCTTCTCTCCCAGCAGGTGTCACTGTTTGGTAACTATGTTTTAGTACTGCAGTTTAGGGTGATGTTGAATTGATCGAATTGCCCAAATATACAGTACCAGGGGCATTTTGTGATGTTTTGTAATTGTCCACTCCACAACAAAATGTTGAACCCCACAGCTGGTCAAATATTATCCCAGAAAAAGTATTTTAAGTTCATTGTATGAAGCAGTTTATAAATCAGACCTAACATTTGTCATAACTTGCTCTATAATGCCTTGGTTATACATTTTACACAATCTAATAAGCCTCTTTAAAGTGTAAATAAAGCATTTATACATTTTATCAGCGGAGGCTGGTGACATTGCACAGGGAGTTGTGCAAATCTAAACAATGCAACTGCTGCACACTTTTTTTTTTGTGAAAAACAGAATAGCTTGAGCGGATCTGACAAATATAAAATGATTCCAGAAAGAAAGCCATAGGGCTTCGCTGTTATGTTCCTGCTGTGTGTCTCGTGTGCCCACTGAAAAGCCTTCATTGTGCAATTCTGTTTACAGGACAATACAGAGATGTCATATATAGTTATTTTCAATTTTCAATCAATTTTGTTCATTCCTGAAAAAAAGGGACAATTCAGAAGTGGAAATCTGCAAGGATAACAGACTACAAAGCAGAATAGCCTATTATATAGTTTGTACAACCGATTTGATTTGGTCATGTTTACATGCCTTTAAATCTAGTCGGCTTAATCAATGACAGACAAGGCTATTTTACAGTGTTGGCTCTCCTGAGGCTTGAATATTAGCCAATATTTTAGCTCTGAGATGAAAGTAAATTTGAAATCAAAATATAAGGTAGCAGATCCACAATCCTACCATGTGTCTCTGAGGAGACTTGATAACTCTTCCCGCTTACTGCCTTTGCCTTATCACAACAGAAATATCATTGTACTCTACTTATTTTTTTTCCTGCAGGAGATGCATATATCAAACTTATACAGCTTTATACATTTCATTCAACTTTATGATGCAAAATTAATTCATTCTATAGGGTGATGCAAAACCTTTCGCCATAGCTATACTGTTTGTGTATCACACTTATATGTTTACGTGCATCTAGAGAACTCTTTATAAAACTGTGATAAACTCGATAAGGACACTATTTGGCACAGATAACAGGATGTATAGTTTGCCTGTGTGTCTGACTGCCTATCTATATGATTCGCTGTTTGATGTATCTCACATTTACATTTCTATCTGTCTACAGTGTGTCTTTCTGTCTGTCATTCATACTTTCAGCTATGACCAAAAGTTTTGCACCCTATACAATTAACGTATTTTGCTTCATAAAGACGAATGAAACCTGCTGAATAATGTTATGTTAACATATTGAATTACATACCGCTTTGTAGTTTGTAGTCTGTCCATCCACTTGTATTTTGAACTTAAGTTTTTTTATATTTGACATGCATGGTAGCTATAAAATCTTTTTTTTTTTTAATAAATGCTCACAATGGATTTCTAATAATCATCGTTTGGTCATCAGGTCATTCAAAGCTACATTTTCTTAATCTGATTCCCAATTCTTGAAATGTATTTGTTTACGACTGTAAGTTGCCCTGGATAAGGGCGTCTGCTAAGAAATTAATAATAATAATAATAATAATAATAATAATAATAATAATAAAAGGGATGTAGTTCATCACTATTTACAGTAGCAGCACTGGTATACATTATTAGATTTGCTCCAGATACATTGTGCATCCACCCCCTTTTTTAAGTGCAATCCTTCACAGATTTTTCATGCTACTCAGCACAATGCATAATTACGGAACCCCTAAAGGGACATGGTGTGAATTAAAAAGAGGGTTAGTATATTGTGCGTGCTTGACCATCAATGTGTCGGTCCCAATAATAACTCGCAAATCACTGAGACACACAAGACTCAATTTACTCCTTATCATGAAGACCTTCATGGGGTAAAATAGCGTTCTCTTGCGAGTTAGTCTTCAGGAGCTATGAACTGTTGTATAACATCCCACCCTGGTCCTGGAGAGCCAGCAGGTTTTATATGGGCATTGTGGCAGGGTGGAAGTCCTGCCGGTGTAATGTGTGTGTGTGGGGAATATTGGGTTGGCAGGGAAGGGGTTAAATTTCTCCCTGATGGAATAGACTGTGGCTGGAGCCTTAATTGAATGATTGATGTTTAATTAGGCTCCAACCACATGGTATATAGGAAAGGAGCAATCCTTTGTGTGGGGTTGATGTGGTTAGAAGGTGCTTGAGTTTGAACTAGGTGAGTGTTTATAATGTGTATTGGTCAGTGAAGGTGAATGCAGAGCCTGTCATCAGTATTGTTTTGTTTAAATCTTTTATTTTGGTCACCATGCCTGTTTGTTTGTTTGTTCCTGTTTGTTTTGTTGATTAGCGTGCAGTAGCGTTATAAACTGCAGCGTCTTGTGTCTGAGTCTCTCTTCCTAATGGGAACAAGCCTTGCCAGTGACGCTACCCTGTCACAGGCATATATGTGCACATTTCTTTTCATGATAAATCGAGATGATTAAGTCGCAAATCCTGAAACATGACTCCAATTACTCCTTTTTAGCTTTGTAACCGGGTGAAATGTTCCAGACAGTAAGAGAATATAATTGGATGCAATAAATAATATATTTATGTTGAAATAGCATGTATAAAAGCACACCAGTTTTGCATATGTGGTAAGCCGCTATATAACTTTTAGTGTATTTTATGACCACGCCCCCCTCAGTTTATGTAGAGGAGAAGGACCTCTAATGCAAGATAAATATGAAATAGGCCAAAAAATCCAATCTCCTCACCAGCAAGTCCCCATCATACAAAAGACAACAAGAGAAAAAGGAGCAATTAGAAAATTCTCACCAGCTTATTATTAATACATATAAAATAGAATAAAAGTGAAGGTAAAAGCAAATAGCCTCACTGACTTCTTTATATGAACAAACATAGTTAAACAAAACAATTGACGTGAACAAACGAAACAGAGACCAAAACCTTAACACAACAAAAGTAAATATTAATAATAGTAATAATAATTATACATCAAGCAGTGAAGTGCAAATATGCAAAACAAAATAAACACAATTGTGCCAATTCCAACCACTAGGCAATTGCTTAAATCAAATTAGTTAATCCAATTAGTATACTTCACTTTAGTAATATTAAGTTCAGCCCATTACTAAACTAGCTCACAACCATATCTTTAGCAATAAAACATATACATATCTGAGAAACAATCCACTAGAAAATTAAGAAGAATTCATTAGAGTATCAGCTCTACTTTTTAACAATTACAGTACTGGTACACTTAGTTACCCAATGGACTAAATCATTCTAAACTATAAACAAGGTTATAAATGACAAAACAAACGCCTAAAAATCCTACAATCTAACAGTGAAGTGCGCTTGATTCCTCTCTTGCCATAAGGACAGTGATTGTCTCCAAATCTATCCCCCCCATTTTTATTACTTATCTCTCTAGACTCCCAGTACCTGTCCTCCCTAAGTGTTCCTAATCCAGTCGCCCTTACTCCCTCTAACCATCTATCTCTCTGGCTAACTCTTGTAGGCCTTACGTAATGCTACACTCTGTAGGTCCATCCCCTCTCAATCACTCTCACTAACAACTCTCCCTGTCCTGACGTAATCCTCCTACCTTATACCACCCAGCCTAGGCCCACCCCCGACCCACTCTCCCCCAATCACTGCATCACATTACTCTCCACGACTGAACCGACTCCTGTACCCTCCCTCTAACCACACCCCCCAGCATGGTCCCATCACAAACATACATGCACCTGTTCAATAACAAACAGACAAACAACATAAAAGAGTCCCTTCAGGGCGCAGCGCCCTCTACAGTCCCCAGGTCGCTACAATATTAACTATCCTGCTTTTGTTCAACTAATAACATGAGATGACCAAACTAATTTACTGAGCAAGACCTAGATTTCCAAGCATCCAGCTGAAAAGCTAGTGCATTAATATACTAAGCCAACCAGATTTTTCATAAAAAAACTAAATCAATAAAATATCTATTGAATCCCAGTGGAAATCTTACATAATCGTTTAGCAAATGTTGCCTACTCCTTTATTTCATCTGGAATGCGTCCATGTATTGATTGAAGTCCAAAAATAAACCATGGTAATACACCACAAGACAAGTCAAGACCACCCCTTGGGATTTGTATTAGATATAACCTTAAGGCAGTTCATTTAATTTAATTAGGTGGAATGTCTTCCTCAAAAAAACAAATGAAATCTACCTTTTCATCCATGCCTTTTCAAGTGTTCTAAAACTTAATTATCAATCAATTTCTTTTTGAGTTGAGCTGTTTCTGAGGAAAAAGTGCTTTTTGGCCCTAATTGCTACCACAGCTTCACTTTATCTTCTTCTTGTATCTTGAGGGAAAGATATAAACCATCCTTCAAGCTTTACAGTATATAAACAATCGCATAATTTATACCATCAGTTATTTATTAGTGTATGTTGTCCTGGTTTAAATGAAAATGTACTTTACTGTGCCGCCCAAGGTGGTATTATATCAACCCCATAACTGCTCTGCAATATTGTGGTTTTAAAACAGGTCACTTAATAAACATTAATAAGTATTAAACAGGGAGTAGCTTCAAACTACATTTTCACTGCCCCCTTATCCTTCTATGATGTTTGAAATTGTCACAGAGTGACCCTAAAACCCGTCTTCCCTTGTATAAGGTGTGATTACCTTTTTTTGAGTGAAAGGGAATGGGAATGTAGAGATGGAAGCCCTGCTAACACGATTTAAGTTTTTTTGCAGGTATCGGGCTTTTAAAGACACACCTGTACAAACCTTCAGTCAAAGCATACTTGTACCGGTATATAGTAGGTTTGCCAAAAGAGAAGGCAATTAATCTCGGTAACCTTTGTTTGTTTGCAGTACCTGATTGAAGTAATTGAAGGAAATAACTTTTTGGCAACTAATGAGAGTTTTAATGTTGGGGTTAAATCCAAGGTTTCTATAATGAGTGTTCTTTTACATAATAAGAAATACCTGGTACAGGAAAGGGGAGTCAGTGGTGAACTATATATGGCCTCATTAAATCACAGAAATTAATGACGACCTGGTAAAAATAAGTGAGGGGGAGCAATAGCAAGGACCATGTTTAGATTTAGTAAGAATGCCAAATGTCTGAGAAAATGCTTACAGAAGACTCTTCTATTAATGATGGATGACCTCAACGGAGAAGCAGGTTGTTTGGAATTTGCCTGACAGGATTTGACAGGATTTTTGTAAAAACACAGAGAGAGGTCAAGTTTTAAGCATGGAATAGCTAACATGGGACGGTTACATTTGAGCTATATTTTTGATAGCCTAGATTTAAGTGAAACTAATTGAATTTATAATTGCAGACTTAGAAGTTTGCTATGAGCCTTTTCACAGCCCTCATCCAATATGTTTTAGTTGATTGTTAAACCACATATATACATGTAATAAAGCCAACCTACTAAGGAGGATGTCTTTGATGTTAAAAGGGAAATATATTTTAAACCCAGGTTGGAATAATTAAACCAAAGTAGGTGTTACATATTAAACACATCTTTCTATGTATTCTTCATATACTTGCACTGTATTCACTTGCATGCTGTGTTCAGGAACTCCCTGGTACCAAAACAGAATAACATCAGTTCAAAAGTTCACTTTACATGTTTTGGAGATGTAGGAGAGGTGGACTA